>JASVEL010003928.1:0-77042 GCA_032618575.1 Nicotiana noctiflora
GCTTATTTATGCATTTTCATGTAAATTGAATTGGGTTATGTTTTTTTAACCCGTAAATGACATAATTATTGTGGTTTGAATAGATTCTACGTGCGAGGCAGCGAATTCTAAAGGGAAAGGAATTGCGGATGAGTCTACGACCGGCTAGAGGTCAGTAGTTTGTATATATGGTAGCCTGAGGGTTCGAAACCCCGGCTTAGCACATTGTGACACTAGTAGGGCGTGGCTCGCACCCCGTGGCAGGTGCGGGATTGATTGTGATTGGGGATTGAGACTTGGTCCATCCCGGATATGGATGATATGTTGTTAGTGATGGAAAAATACTGTGTTTGACATATTTGTGGGCTGTAAGCCTTGTTTGAGGCCTTGTGCCGACCTGTAGTATCCCTATGGGATAGTATATATGTGATAGCTATACTTGCTTAATCACTGATCTCAGTCCTGGTTTTGAAATCACTGTATTGAATTGCTAAGCCACCTGTTTTTGGAAAAAAATTAAATAAGAATCAAAGTATTTTCATAAATTATGAACTAGAATCTAGAAATAAGTAAATTGGGATGTTTTGTGACTTATCTGATTATTGTGGACTGAGGATGGATCGGGTTGCACGCCACAGCGGTTATTATGATATGAGGATCGGGCTGCACGCCGCAGCGGTATTTGCGCTTGGGCTGTAGGAGCCCCTCCGGAGTCTGTACACACCCCCAGTGAGCGCCGTCGACGTTAAATGGATCGGGCTACACGCCGTAGCGGTTATGTGCATTGCATTGCATCTTTATTTGTTGAGTTATTCTGTGGTAGCTGTGTTGTACTGTTGATGCTAGTTCGTAGGAGGTTCGGACTGTAGTGTAGCTTCATATTGTGGTATTTTGTGGATTTCCTACTTTCAATTGCTTTTATATATTTATTACTCACTAAGTACTTAGTACTCACCCCTACTCCCTGCACCTTTTGTGTGCAGACTCAGGTAATGAGGAGCAGTAGACGAGCATTTCCAGCTTTTGCAGAGTCATTCCGAGTTGCTGAGGTAGCTGCCGACGTTCGCAGAACCTAGCTTCTCTTCCTCTTTTCAGTTGCTATCTCATGTTCAGACTTGAGTATTTCCATACAGTATTCTCTACTTTTGTTGGGTTTTGTTAGAGGTTCTAGACTTGTGACTCCGGATCTTTGGGAGTGTCCGTTGCTTTCGTACTTCTCAGTACTTTGTTCATTTTTATTATTATTGGAGTTCTTTGACTCATATGTTCTTTTGAGTTGTCCATTTGGGACTAATATTCATTGTGATAAATAATTGTTTGTCTGGATGGCCTAGCTTAATTGTTGGGCGCCATCACGACCGGATTTGGGTCGTGACAAGTTGGTATCAGAGCCTAGGTTACTAGGACTCGCGAGTCTTGAGCCGGTTTAGTAGGATTTCACGGATCGGTACGTAGACGTCCGTATCTATCCTCGGGAGGCTACAGAACTTTTAGGAAACACTTCACTTTCTTGGAATTCTTATCGTGCGTATTTGATTCATCTTGACAAATAACTCTTGAAATTCCTTCCACACGTCTGTACGCACACGCGAGCATTCAGTAATACATCTGCATAGATGGCTGGAGATTCCCTGATCGAGGAGTGAGATGTAATCTCCGTGAGTTCATATTGGGTCAGTCTGGAAGACTTGAGGCCGAATCTTCGCCTACGGCTTGAGCACCGAAGTGCTGATTATGCGAGCAAGTACTTTTAACTTATGTGTTATGATTCAAATAAGTGCAACGCATATCCCTGTATCAATTTTTTATAATGTAAAACAGGTAGTTTTGAGGTTAATGTTGTTGATATTCATTTTATTGTTTTGTTAAGTTGTAGCCGTGCTGTTATGATGGTTTTGGTGATTCTCTAGCAGGTGGATAAGCCCAATTACAAAGGAAACTCTGCCAAAATTTTTGAAAAATTTGGGACTTAGTAAAAATTTGGTCGCCTAGAAAATAGGCTTAACTGTTATATGGGTGAATGTAAAAAAAAAAGGCAGAAGAGTTAAACTTCAGATGATTTGTGTTTCCACAAGCTTATGAAAGAGCAAGTTTAATCTCATTATGGTATTACGACAATAGTGAAGCATACACGTTATGAGTATAGTGAGTTGAGATATATGGCTTCTAGCTAAGTTGGGGAGACTGCGTTGAGTAGCTAATTACACGATTATGTGCTATGTTGGTTCTGTCTTAAAGTATACTGGCGAACCAGTTATGATTGTAGAAATTGAGCCGAGAATGGCACGAGGGAAGGAAAATTTTTGACAAGATGTCAAGAGATCGAACAAGCAGGAAGGAAGTTTCGACGATTAAGATAAATTAATATCGTCTTCAGCATCACCTGAGAGCGGTGTTGTGTCCTGGTTAATGGTTCTTGATCGCTCTTCAGCGTTAGTGCGACCAGTGGTTTGGAGGTGCGCCCCAGATATTATTGTGGTAGGTTGTGGGAGTGTGTTCCACTAGAAGATTATATAAGTGTGGCAGGCAAACTTGACTAGTTAAAGATGTAAACCAAGTATGAAGGTTATGATAGTGTCGTTAAATTGAGGAATTCATGCATGGACGGCACGTGGCATATTGGGTTGTGAACCGGGGAGGACTACTCGGATTATGATGGTTGTTCTTGTGTTCTATGAAGAAAATGGAAGTTATCATGTACCTTTGAAAGATTATTAGGCCAGTTTAGTGTGATGAGGATCGTCTTGAAGTCGATGGATAGATTTAATGTGAATAATGGCCCTATACCAGGTCAGATGTGTACATTTTTGCAACGCGGTCCTCATGGAGGAGTAGTTAGTTGATGTTTCACGTAGTGATGCATTGCACTGGGTGAGTGTGAAACGGCTCGATAAATTGCTATATGTTAAGAATCCGCGTAGGAATGATGTTATATGAGCATCTTGGCTTTTGAAATTCCAATTGTACGTCGCACCTCAATCGTGATTGGGTTTTGTAGTTTATAACGTTAAATATCCCTCAGGGATGATATCATGCACTTAGCATGCGTACGACCGATACTCGGTATTATGTTGTAATGAGCAAATTTGGCTAGATGAGCATGTTCGTTATATGATAGTTATGTGTGGATCGGATGGCACGCCGCCATGGGTATGCTATCTGGAGCGGGTTGCACGCCGCAACAGTGTGATATCGAGTATAGTTCTCTATATGCCATCTTTGTATGTCTTATTTCCTGTTTTCCAAGGAAAGTCTGTGTTAATGCATAGGATTTGAAAATTTTCCTTTCAAGCTCGTTTTTTTTAGTACCGCATTCGGATCGGTAACCCATTGGCACACTAAGGCATCATATGAGACATTTAATTATGTCTGGAGTGGCTTATTGCCCGAGCAGTTCGTACTGAGTGAGACGAGATCATTGAATTCGAGATCAGTGCGATATGAGTATATGAAGTAAGGTAAACAGCTAAGGCTATTGTTTGGTTCAAAATAAGGTTATAGTCCTTGCCAAGAGTATAGAACTAATGAATTGTTGTCTCGACAGTGGCTAAGAATGTATACGGATCTCATCTATCATGTCAGTATTGTAAGAATTTGCACAAGGCATGTGTATGACATGTAGAGCATAAGATGTGTAGGGATTCCTTCAAAGCGATTGGATAAGAGAGTTTCAGATGAGTAGGCAAATTTTTGAATCTCTCTCTTTGAATGAATGGATACTTGATGGGTGCATGTATTCGCACGGTAGAACTGGGATCAAGTATGATGATTTGTGTGTTATATGGAGTTCTGATGTACAGGCTATGTGGTAATGGTGGATCTTTACGCGTGGTATGTTATATTTTGGATGTGATGTTGGAATTCAAACTGGTTGTCTTAGTGTTAGCGTGATTTTGAACTATTGCCTTTGGGGCTACGCCAGGAATGCCACGGGCTAAGTGGTGAAGTGCGTTAGAATATATTTTTGCAGAGTGATTTATATTTCAAAGAACCAGCGGACAGCTGGGAAGTAGTACTTTCTTAATTGGGCATTTGTAATATATATCAGTGCGGAGGTTGCTATTATTGATTCCATTCCATTATTGAAGGACGTTTCAGATGCATTTCGTATGGCCGGGCATGTAACCGGGTGAGATTGTGGATTTTGGTATTTATTTAATGTCGAGCACCGTATCGTACGACTTCGACAGGAGGTAATAAAAAGGGAAGGAGCAGCTTCGGGCTTCCTGGCGCTGAATTCGTTGGCAGGCCGATATGGCTACGCATATAGCGTGAGTTAGCTTGGTTAACCCTGAGTTGTTTTTTTATCTTGTAAGACATTGTGATTTGTTAGTTATGGGCACATGTGGTGCGGTTCCATTGAGAATTCATAGAAAAAGTCGAGCGGTAAGAGTAATTGAGTGTCACTCGGTGTATGGAGCAATGGTTATGGTCTATCGGATTCTGTGTTGTGTGTGCTCTGTTTCATCGTGGGTGTAAAGAATTGCATTAGTTTCAGACAACAAATGTGCGTGGTTGTTGATTTTGAGCATAGGGACTTGAGGTGTTTCAGGTGTAACAGTGGTGGGATAGGATCACGCATTATAGCGAAGCTATGGGAATTATGACCTTTCGAGGTTGTTTCAGTCATTCTATTTCTATGATGTGAGACGGGGTCTCAACCTTGTATTGTAATGGTATTGATGAGCTTGAGGTACATCTCTTTCGTTTGAGTCATTGTCCTGATTTGAGTGTGTTCAGATTGTTTCTTACTGGTGCGTTGCAAGATGTGGTTTAGACTTGTATCGATGTATCATATCACCAGAGTGGTGTTGGATTCGAGGTGATCATTGGGTTCATTAATGTATACGGACAGATTTGATCTCAGCTTGTTAGAAAGATAATATCGGGGTTTGACCCGAAAATCAATTGTGACATCAGTCAATGGAAGTGGCTTCAAGAATGGTTGATCAGAGAGATGATTACGATTTATAGCATGTTCCATTCAAAGTTAGCAGTATAGGAAAGTGTGGAAATAAGGCTTTAGCTAATAAGAGGTTCTATGCCGGTAATTGGTTGCTGGGGACAACTGCTGTGAATAGAAGTTATAATTCCAAGTGTTTGGTTTAGGCGGTATA
Organism: Nicotiana noctiflora; assembly: GCA_032618575.1. Classification (NCBI taxonomy): domain Eukaryota; kingdom Viridiplantae; phylum Streptophyta; class Magnoliopsida; order Solanales; family Solanaceae; genus Nicotiana; species Nicotiana noctiflora. The sequence goes on from JASVEL010003928.1 coordinate 5,097, forward strand.
TCATATGTTTTCACCTGAGGGTGCAACTATGGGTATTACAGCTGGTTTGGGCTTACTGATGTGAATTTTTGATCTGGTGTATGATTTTCAGAAAGTGTGACGTGGTTGTATGGTTTGGTTTATAGATTAAATGAATTGTGAAAGTATGGCTATATTGTGTTATCGGTGTTATGCGAGATAGGGTGATGAGGGATCACCCCGGGTATATGGTTGGTAAGATCATTCAGCTACTGGTTGGCTTCTAGGGCAACTCTTAATACGCTCGAGGACGAGCGTTTGTTTAAATTGGGGAGAATGTAACAACCCGACCCGTCGTTACGGGAGTTACCACCCTGTTATCCCCGTTTTATGCTTCTATATGTTTCATTATATGTGTTTGGAAAATTTGAAGTAATTCGAATAGAGTTTGCATAGAAATGAGGCAATTGGTCTCTTTATGAGAAGGTTAGTTTGGAAAAGTCAACCGAATGTTGACTTACAAGTTAGAAGACAAAAATATGGCTTTATCCGAATATGCAATTCTTGTACATCCTTTTCTTTTTGTACGTCACTAATTTAAATTTTGAATTCAAATTAGAATCTTTTTGGGTTATCACTTCTAACAATATGGTGCACTTAGAGCATCTTTCCTCTTGCACTAGGACTCACTTTCCTACTTTTCCAATCCGAACTGTCATAGAATTAGGATTTGCATGGGTATTGAAATCCCTTTTAACGTCAAACAGTAATAGTCCTTCTCAAGAACTATACGAAGCGGTTGGATAGTCTTTGGGGTGCTTGGGTTTTCTCTAGCTTTTATTTTAGGCCCGTGTTAAATGAGAAATCCAAGGCAAAGATGATACGAGATAGTAATGGATATTCGGGGTTTGATAAGTCTGATTTCCAGCTTGACGTATTCATGGTTCAACATGATATGGAAAATTTGTATATGTGGATTTTCAAGGAAAGGCCCGAGAATGCACTGGGTAAGATGCAGCTCCGGAGTTAAATGAATGAGCATTCTCGTCAAGGAGAGACTGTAGATCAAATTTGACTCCACTTAGGAGATGAAATTCTTCGGCTGTCTTCCCTCGAAATCTGCAGTCCCACCTTGGCAATTCACGTTTCAGCAGTCATAACGGGTCTGTCAGTGAAATTAAATTGCAGAAACAGTGTAGTTGCGGGTTTATACACCAAAAACACAAATTTTAGACCCTAGAGAGAAGAACTCACGGGAAAATGCTGGGATTTCATCGGGTAATCATCGGAGGTAAGTTTCTTGACTCAAAAACGTAATTTTATGGTAGAATTTACATCAATCTTCATGAAATTTGGTAGAAACTGTGAAGAATTGTGGCCTAGGTATTGGAAACAAATTTTTGAGTTTAGAAAGGCCATTCGAACTCCGATTTCGATAAATTTTATATGCACGGACTCGTGGCGAGACGAGGATCGCATTGGTACTAAATTCGGCATTTTTCGAGCAGCAGGCTCGGGGTCGGGTTTTACCAACTTAGCTTATTTATGTATTTTCATGTAAATTGAATTGGGTTATATTTTTTGACCCGTAAATGACATAATTATTGTGGTTTGAATAGATTCTACGTGCGAGGCAGCGAATTCTAAAGGGAAAGGCATTGCAGACGAGTCTACGACCGGCTAGAGGTGAGTAGTTTATATATATGGTAGCCTGAGGGTTCGAAACCCCGGCTTAGCACATTGTGACGCTAGTAGGGCGTGGCTCGCACCCCGTGGCAGGTGCGGGATTGATTGTGATTGGGGATTGAGACTTGGTCCATCCCGGATATGGATGATATGTTGTTAGTGATGGAAAAATACTGTGTTTGACATATTTGTGGGCTGTAAGCCTTGTTTGAGGCCTTGTGTCGACCTGTAGTATCCCTAGGGGATAGTATATATGTGATAGCTATACTTGCTTAATCACTGATCTCAGTCTTGGTTTTGAAATCACCGTATTGAATTGCTAAGCCACCTGTTTTTGGAAAAAAATTAAATAAGAATCAAAGTATTTTCATAAATTATGAACTAGAATTTAGAAATAAGTAAATTGAGATGTTTTGTGACTTATCTGATTATTGTGGACTGAGGATGGATCGGGCTGCACGCCGCGACGGTTATTATGATATGAGGATCGGGCTGCACGCCGTAGCGGTATTTGCACTTGGGCTGTAGGAGCCCCTCTGGAGTCTGTACACACCCCCATTGAGCGCCGTCGACGTTAAATTGATCGGGCTACACGCCGTAGCGGTTATGTGCATTGCATTGCATCTTTATCTGATGAGTTATTCTTTGGTAGCTGTGTTGTACTGTTGATGCTAGTTCGTAGGAGGTTCGGACTGTAGTTTAGCTTCATATTGTGGTATTTTGTGGATTTCCTACTTTGAGCTGCTTTTACATATTTATTACTCACTGAGTACTTAGTACTCACCCCTACTCCCTGCACCTTTTGTGTGCAGACTCAGGTAATGAGGAGCAGTAGACGAGCATTTCCAGCTTTTGCAGAGTCATTCCGAGTTGCTGAGGTAGCTGCCGATGTTCGCAGAACCTAGCTTCTCTTCCTCTTTTCAGTTGCTATCTCATGTTCAGACTTGAGTATTTCCATACAGTATTCTCTACTTTTGTTGGGTTTTGTTAGAGGTTCTAGACTTGTGACTCCGGATCTTTGGGAGTGTCCGTTGCTTTCGTACTTCTCAGTACTTTGTTCATTTTTATTATTATTGGAGTTCTTTGACTCATATGTTCTTTTGAGTTGTCCATTTGGGACTGATATTCATTGTGATAAATAATTGTTGGTCTGGCTGGCCTAGCTTAATTGTTGGGCGCCATCACGACCGGATTTGGGTCGTGACATTTTTGTTAGGTCTGTCCGTTTGAAGAAGGTTTTATGGCTAATGCTTCAGCTTTTGTTGAAGAAGAAGAAACTCGGTGGGGGAAGGGATCTCTCGAGGGATAGGATCAGGGGGGTCTGTCCTCAATTGCTGCGCAGCCTTTTGAATTTTCCGCCTCCTCCTTCCAAATGTAAGTGGATTATATATATAATGTGGGAAAATGAATTTTGATTATGTTGGAAAAGAAGATTTGTGTGGGCTCATGCGTTGATTAAAAGTGTCAAACAAAAATTGATGGGTGTCATTTTTAAATCGTGAGTGTGCACTATAATGTGAAAGACTGGAGTGTGAGTTTGAGGGCATTAAATTGAATGGGATGTGAATGTGAAGTCACTGAATTGAATGGAGTGTGGAGATGGTGAGATAATGAATGGGGTGGTCAAATATTAGAGTGAATTTGCAAAAATGTGCATTGTATATGCTTTTTTTTTAAATAAAATAAAACAATGTGAGGCTCCAAAAGTATGTTAAAGAAAGGGAATAAAATAAAATATAAAAATAAAAACTAACGGGACCTTTGTTTCTTGAACTTAGTAGGAGAAAATTTTGAAATATCAAAATATAACTAGTTAATTAAATTAAAAGAAAATAACACATAAACTTTGCACAGTAACAAAAATTTTTTGAGAAAAGCAAAAATACTACGTACTAACCACTTATATTACGTACATCTTAATTTAAACCCATGTGACATTTTCTTTTGTCTATATTTTTTTTTAAATTTTATCAAAGTTAAGATAAACTAAAATTAACTAATATTGAAAAGTACTTTTTTAATTATTATTTCTAAGATAAAATAAAGTCAAAAGGTTTAAAATAGTTAAAATAGCATAGTTGGACATAAACTAAACATTTACATGCTAAAATATAAAAATCTTGGGGAGGGTCAAAAATCACATGTCAACATCCCCTTTCCCTCGCTCGGCGTTCCCAAAACTTGTTGGGGAATGATGTCATTTGTTGGGGATGATATTCCAGCTGGGGGTGGGTTTTCCACTTATCCCTTCCCCGTTCTTTGTTTCTCAACTCGCTGGGGGTTATTTTGTTGAAGATGAATTTTCAGTTCTTCCTTTACCACTCTGTGTTGTCCGGCCACCTCGGAACTTGCTGGAGATAACACTGTAGGGGGATTTTCATTTCCTCAAAATTGGTATTTCACTCTTCTGAAGGCTGTTGGGGATGACACTGGTTCAAAGACCACTTCCCCTAAGGCTTGTCTTATCTTCCGTCTTCCCCAAGTGGGACTTGACTGCTAGAAAATTTTCAAAATGAAAAGAAAACTTTCTGCCTTAGTTTAATAATCTTCCTTGCACCATACTTCTCTGCCATCAATGACATTTTCTTGCCTTGCATAATAATTGGAATGTTCATGGCAAGTTTTGAAGTCATTTCTATTCTGACTAGACAGACTTTGATGGGGAACTTTTGATAAAAAGGAGAAAGATAAAAACAAACAAAAATAGACGACAAAGGAAAAGATGACTCTTTAATAACAAATAACTATAAAAACTTATCAAATGCGGATACCAACTCTACTGGTCATGACATGCACATATGGCCTATCCTCCGTCGTTAATCGCCTTTCACAATTTCTGTCTTGTGATTTCCATCTAATTATCACCTTTATTTGACTTGTAGTGCCCGAAGGGTTTTCATGTTCAAGCCTCTCTCATTTTGGTTTTCTCTCAGCTTTCATCGCTTTATGGTGCCTGTGAAGGTTTTCACCGGTAAGACTCTCTCATTTGTATTACTTTTTAGCTGGGGATTAGGGTGTCATTGCTAAGACTCTCTCGTATTTCTTTTCTGCTGGGGATCAGAGTCTTTTTTGCTGGGAATCAGAGTGTTATGTTTTGATGAGACTCTCGCATTTGCCTGACTTGGCCTCTTTTGAAGACTGACCGGAGGTCTTTCTTTGGACCGTAATATGGGATTTGGATAGGGCTAGAAAGAAAGGGTATTAAAGGCTCAAAATAAATCAATTTTGGGTTCAAAATTTACAACCTTCGGACCTAAATTTATTTATAATACACACAATTTTTCTTTGCCCTAGTTTCTTACTTGGGGATTTTTGATTTTTTATTTACACTATGATCGAGCTGTGAAGCGCCTACGTATCCTCTTTGAGGAATCAGGTCAAACGAAGTTCCCAATTCCTCGTTGTTCTATTTTTCTATTTCATTCATTTTTCTTTTTTCTTTTTTTTTTCTTTATCTCTTTTTGTTGTTTTCTTTTTCTTTTCTTTTTCTTTCTCCTTTTCTTCTCTTGTCTTTCAAGTTTGTGTTTCTAGTCTTTGCAACTAATTCCAAAGGAGGGGTATGAAAGAAAACACATAAGGCTCAAAGAGTTAACGAAGGATAAAGTATTTAGATAGTAGAACAAAATGCTTTCGTCATTCCAATCTTCAAAACATGCCAAGTGCAAACAACATATTTAAACATTCACGACATCTTCAGGTTGTGCCATGATTTATAACCATATCTGCCCATTCGCCTTTTCATTTGTCATTTTAAAGCATCGCTGGGCAACACTCTTATTTTATTACCATGAGCGAACCCTTTTTCAACATGGCCGACTTGCCTCTTATGTTTTACATGCCCCAGTTTCACATGACTTGGGTTCCAAATAATCTCAGACCGCTCTTATTTCCTTTAAATGTCTCAATCATGTCTAAATGGTTTTATGATTATCATTTAAGATTAGGCCCGAACTATGCATGCATGTCATATCACTAGAATCGGCGTTTGAACAAAAGACAAATCTAAAGATAAAAAGAACTAAACAAAGAAGATGACTGGGTGGTAACAAAAGACCGAAAGTTTTATTAGACTAACGGTGAAATGGTTCAATAACAAAACAAACCAAAGTACAACCCTAAAATGAAACTTGACAAAACTAAGCAAACTGCAATGACAAAAATGGAAGGATAAGAGGGTTTGACTACAAGACAAAATTCGGGTTACAACCCTGAAAATAACCCGGACAACATAAATGACAACAAAATAAATCACCAAAACTCCTCCCAATTACCAACTTATGGACCCACTATTATGGATCGGGCTTCTTAATTTTCCCCTCTCTTGTGTACCAATTTGATCTTATGGGTCTAATGGTGAGCTGGCAAGGGATTCTGATTGATGTTGGGTATCTCTAGTGTCTGAACCTCGATCTTGTTGGTGTCAATAAGATTTTGCACTGCATGTTTCAACTTGCAGAACTTTTCGGTATCATGTCCGGGAGCCCCTGAACAACACTCACAGCTTACTGAGCGATCCATATATTGGGGTAGAGGATTTGGCAATCTTGGCTCAACGGGACTTAACAAGCCTAACTGCTTTAATTTGTGGAACAAAGCAGTATAGGTTTCTCCCAACTCGGTGAATGTTCTCTGTACCCTTTCATTTATGAAAACATGATTCCCGCGGAAACCTGGTCCTGGAGGGTTCTTGTAAGCCTTTGGTGGTGGATATGTGTTCTGCAGAGGATGATTTGGGTGATTTGGGTGGTGGGTTTGGATTGGTAGTGAGGGGAAGGACCTTTCGATCTAGACCATGTACCTGCCTCTACCGGTGCAACTTCTTCTCTCTTTTACTTCCCGAGTGCAACCCCCGAGCCGCTCTGAATGGCTTGAGTTGTTGCTTTTATCACGAAATAGCACAAGATCTTATTGGACTTAAGTTCATCTTCTATCATACCGCCCATTTTTACCACTTCATTGAAAGATTTTCCAACCGATGTCACCAGGTGACCAAAGTAAGTTGGTTCCAAAGTCTGCAAAAAGTAATCCACCATTTCACTTTCTTTCATTGAGGGATCTACCCCTTGCTTCATGTTCCCTACAACGGAACCCAAATTCCCTGAAGCTCTCTCCAAGCTTTTTCTCCGGCTTTAACAATGTGAGACGGTAAGGGACGATCTCAAGATTTTATTAGAAATAATCGGCAAATTCTTGCGCCAGGTCATCCCAGGTGTACAACCTCCTGGGATCCGGCCTTGTATACCATTCCAGCGCAGACCCACTTAAACCCTGACCAAAATAGGCTATCAGCAGCTCATATTTCCCACCTGCCCCTCTCATCTTGCTACAAAAACCTCGCAGATGCGGCATTGGATCACTATGTCCCTCATAAAGATCAAACCTCGACATTTTGAATCCAGCCGGCAGTTGTACATCGGGGAAAGGACACAGATCATTGTAGGCCACACTGACTTGGCTGCCCAACCCATGCATATTCCTAAAGGACTGCTCCAGGCTTCTCAATTTACGAAGCATTTCATCCTGCTCCAAACTCTTAGCCAGCCTCTCAGTTTCTGCCGGGAGCTTAAAGTGAGGATTATAAGCACGTGGCTCGGGCGTTTTGAATGTCGGTTCAGGGGGGTAATATTGTGTATCGTGAGCCTAAAACAACATCTCACTAGACGATCTGTGCAATGAGGCTGATGGAGGCACCATAAAGACGGGAACCTTTGGTGGAGAAGGATTTTGATTGGGTGGTGGACTTTGGGGATCATAGGGATTTCTTCCCTGGTAGTATTGGTGACTTAGGAAACTTGTTGACGGACCAGGGGGAGGATGTTCCGGAGACTGAGCCGGTAGTAGAGTGGGAGCATTAGGAAGCATCGGTAATGGTTGCCCTCTAACCCAGGCTTTGTGCATTTCTGTTATATGTCGCCTTAACATGTCTACTTCTTCCTTCATCGTTTGCATTTCCGTTTTTTCCTCTTCGATGCTTTTGTCCGAACCAGACATTCTTTTCAGAATGGGCCCTTTTGATCTTGTCTGATATCTGTGCGATGCCAGTACACTTCTAACAACTAACTGATATTGTGATTGGAAAAACAACAAACTTGTTAGGGTTAGAATTTCAACAGATATAGTAAACGCACATTGGGGATGCAGTGAACCATTTCAATTGTGCTTTTGCTCAGACCGCATGCGTCATCCCGGCTTATCATTTTTAAGTGTTTCTATGCCCCTCCATTATTTCTCTCACTTCTTTTATGTACTTTCCCCTTTTTACTATAAAAAGTGGTCGAATTTTATGTAGACTACCTACGTATCATGTCCCCGCATGAATCAGACCCAGCGTAGTTCGTGTAGATAAACGACAAACCACAATAAAGCACTTTTTTATTATAATGCAACAACTCGATAACACAGGTTTAAAAGCTCCTACAGACTCGAAATCAAACACCCACACGTAAAAGAATTACAAACTCAAAACAAAGGGACAGATTCCTTCCCCTATATGTCAATTTTAACCAAATGGTTATTTTTGCGAATGTGGCCCCTTCTCTATTCCACGTGAATTTTGAGGCCGGGGAGGATTGTTTTGACATTTCAAACTTATCTGTTCTTTTACGAAAATAGCCTTTCAACAACTAAAAGATACTCTAAGGTTATCTTGGCAAGAACGGATTAAAACACAACCGAAACTGGTTTGGCTTATTTTTACCGAAAATTCCAACGGTATTTACTTGCCCACTGACTTGTCTTTTTCTCAAATTAAAATAAAAGACATGGTTTTGTAAACACGGCCTTTCAGCACCTCGGGGACGAAGATTTTAAGGCTTAGTTAGCTAACTCACCAAAATCTTTAAAATGACCAAAAGTGGTCGTTTATGCAAAGTCAGTCTTTCGGCGTCCCTCTCGGGAACATTCGGCTATATTTGACAAAAGCGGCATCACACAACTTATTATGATAAGAAATAAAATTTTGACATTTTTTTTCGAATTAAAACAAAAGACCCGGTATTGCAAACACGACCTTTCATCACCTCGGGGACGAAGATTTTAAGGCTGTGTGGGTCAATCGGTCAAAATCTAAAAAATGACCCAAAGGTGACTTTTTATGCAAAATCAACCTTCCGGCGTCCCTTTCGGGAACATTCGGCTATTTTTGACAAAAACAACATCACCAGACTACTTACGACTCTTTTTCTTATTTTTCAAAAATAGAAAACCCGATATTGCACACACAGCCTTTCAGTGCTCGGGGATAAAGATTTTAAGGCTGTGTGGGTCAATTGACCAAAAATCTACAAAATGACCCAAGGTGGCCGTTTATGCAAAATCAACCTTCCGGCTTCCTTTTCGGGAACATTCGGCTGCTTTGAAAACGGTATCACCGACTTATTTACGACGAAAATTAATTTCGACATTTTTGGCTATTTTTGAAAAATATGAGGTTGGACCCGATGGGGGTTGCCTACGTATCTCACATCCGGGGAGAATCAAACCAGCATAGTTTGGTTAAATAAAACAAACCACATATGTAAATGAAACAAATTATTTTTTTTATTTTACTGAAAATCTACAAAACTATATTTTTTTTATTTTAAGAATAAATCACACATTTTTTTTTATTTAAGAAAAACTTTTTTTTCTTTTTTTTTAAGTAAAAAAATAAACTATTTTGAAACTAAAAATTGTTTCTTTTCTTTTTTTCATTTTCCTCAATATTTAAAATCCGGTCAGCATGCAAGTCTGAAGCAAATAAATGCGTAAAACAAACAGGATGCAGCAGGATGGTCTTTTCATTTCAGGTTACCTGTCCTAAAACGGACCCAACCCCTGTGTTGAGTCCCCTAAGTCAAATGCACGTGATGCAAACAAACGTCCTACTAGGGATCCGACATGAGTTTATTGTTCTTCTAGGTTTAAACCCTAGGTTTATTGGCCTAGACCCGGCTTACCCGAGCGGACAGCTCAAGCCGAGGAGGAGGCAGCAACCCGGGAATACAGAAGCTTCACCGATTTTGCAACTTATCCAAACCTCGTTCTAAAGTGGGAATTAGACACTATATAGAAAAGAAGTCACACGAAGTGCACCCTTCTTCATGATTTAGAAGACTCAGAGAGGATATTAGTTTAGGCACAATTTATATGTACAATCTAGATAATATCAAAGCGGTAACATTTAGCACACCAAGCATGAAAGCATGAGAAAAATCAAATAAAGCCAAATATAACAGTTTAACTGAGCTCGAATTCTTGAACCCTGAACTGACGTTCTGGGTCCTTGTCCCCAACAGAGTCGCCAGAGCTGTCACACCTCCTTTTGGCGCTGCCCGCGAGGGCGCGAGGGAGTTTTTCCAATTAAAGGACACTCGAAACGGGATTTATTTATTTAATTCAGGGTCGCCACTTGGGAGATTTAAGGTGTCCCAAGTCACCAGTTGAATCCCGAATCGAGGAAAAGAATGACTCTGTTTAACAGTCCGCGAACCAAAAATTCGGATAAGAAATTCTGTTAATCTGGGAGAAGGTGTTAGGCATTCTCGAGTTTCGTGGTTCTAGCACAGTCGCTCGACTGTCATATTCGGATTATTTATCTGATTTACCATGCTTTGACTTATGTGCAAATTTTAACCTTTAATCGCTTTTAATATTATTATTCATTATTTTAATAGAAGAATTATAACTTCATGAAAATACATCTCAAACCACGCCACAATCAATGTACCACATGATTATCGACACATTTCGATTTTGTTGAGATTTGGATTTGGGTCACATAAATGTGCACCCGAGTTTAGGGAGATAAGATTATTAAATACACGCTTAAAGATACTAACACGTTATTATTTTTTAGAAGAGTTCGTGAAAATTCACTAAACGACCAACTCCGAAATCTATCAAATTATTACATCCTTTTATCAAGGGCCCCACAATTTATAATTTAATATGGCGAGGCACACCTTCTTTGTTTTAAGGATATCCTAAAATGACTACATTTCTTATTTAAATTTGTCTTTATAATAAAGAAATAAAAGTCCTAATTAATTACGAACTGAAAAATGTATTACACTCAATTAAATTGAAACAAATATTAATGGAAAGGAATTAAAATTATATAAAGAAATAATTAGGAACTTTGAAATTTACCCACAATTGTTTCCTGACTCAGGTACTTCTTTCTTTTGTCCGTTCGAGGACGAACGGTTATTTTAGAGGTGGAGATTGTGACGACCCAAAGGGTCATCACTTATTTTATTAATCATTTCGAGCTTCTGAGGCCTTGAAAACCTCATTCTATGTTGCCTCGATTTACGTGCACGATCCGGGCATGTGGTCGGAAAGTTTTTGTGATAGAAAATATGGATTCTATGAGAAATTTGGTTAAAAATGGTATTAATATTGATATAGTTGACTTCGGTCAACATTTTTGGTAAACGGATCCGGACCCGAGATTGGATGGTCCCGAAATGTCCGTAGGAAAATATGGGACTTGGACATGCGTCCGGAGTCGAATTCAGAGGCCTAGAGCCCAAGTTATGAATTTTTCTGTGAAATTATTTTTGCTGTAATTATTAAAGGAAAATGAATTAAATGACCTTGGTATCAGGCTCGTATTTTGGTTCCGACGCCGGGTACAAGTCTTAAATATTATATATGTGCTTTCTGCAAAGTTTGGTGACAATTGGATGTCGTTTGATATGTTTTGGACCTTGAGTTCCAAGTTTGAAAGTTTTGAAAACCAAAAGTATGAAAATCATGAACTTGAGGCTTGATTTGATGAAAACGATGTGTTATTGGCGATGTGATCGCACGAACAAGTTCATAATGTGCTTTTGATGTTGTGTACATGTTTGGTTTGGAGCCCGGGGGGCTCGGGTAGAGATTTGATAGGTCGTTGGATTAAATTCTGAATTTTTTCACTGCTGGTTTTTCACCTAGTTGTTGGCTTCGCAATTGCGAAGCATTTCTCGCAATTGCGAAGGTGGCAGATCAATGCATGGTTCGCAAATGCGAACCATTGATCGCAAATGCGAAGTCCCTTCATGCCCAGCCTTGTTCGCAAATGCGAACAATAGTTCGCAAATGCGAACATCCCAATATCCTGCCTGTGTTCGCAAATGCGAACAATAGTTCGCAAATGCGAACAATCCAATATACTGCTTGTGTTCGCAAATGCGAACAATAGTTCGCAAATGCGAAGAATCCAGTGTCCTGCCTGGGTTCGTAAATGCGAACTTCCCAGTTTTGCCTTGGCTTCGCAAATGCGAACAAAAGTTCGCAAATGCGAACTTCCCAGCCTTAGCTTATTTTTCAAACTCCAGAAATTGGTCGGGGTTCGCAATTGCGAACCCATGTTCGCAAATGCGAACACGGAGACCTGTAAATCACGATTTTCAGTTCATTTCTTCACTTTTCACAACCCAAAAACACCCGTTTGCGATTCTTCACGGATTCCCTCTTCTTCAAAACAATTGTAAGTCACTTTTTACTTAATTCTTTCAATTCCTAACATCATTAAACATGTTTTTCAATAGAAATCAAAGGTTTTCATGGTAGAATTTCTTGTTTTTGGTATAATATAGGTTTTTTCATAAATTGGGAAATTGGACCTCGAATTGAGGTCCGATTTTGAAACAAATCATATACTTGAACTCGTGGGGGGATGGGTAACCGGATTTTGGTCCGAACCCCAAGTTCCGACCATGTGGGCCCGGGGTCGAAATTCACTATTCCGGGCAGAATGTTGTAAAAGTTGTAATTGGCCTTAGGAATTAGTTTGTTGAGTAGTATTGATGATATTAAATCAATTATGTATAGATACGATTGGATTGGAGCCAAATTTGAAAGGAAAAGGCATTACCACGGATTGAATTGTTCATAAACATTCGAGGTAAGTGTTTGTTCTATCCTAGCTTGAGGGAATAGGATTATGTGCTATGTGTTATGTGATCGAGTGCGGTGTATGGGCTGTGGTGACGAGCATCCATACACCGGCGTCTAGTATGACCGTGAGTCGTTGTTAATGCTTATTGTGAGACATATTTGCAGATAAATTGTTGAACCTTTGCCAAGTTGTAGAATTGTTATTGTTCTCCCTTGTCGGGACTTGTTGTGAAGATGATTATTGATTGCCCTTGTTGGGACGGTTTATGAATTACTATTTCATTCTTTGCCCTTAACTGTGATTGTTATTTGGGTGAGGAAGAGTGATAATGCACGAAGGGTGATGCCGTGCCTTGATTTATTATTTATGCACGAAGGTTAATGTCGTGCCTTGTTATTGATTATGCACGAAGGTTAATGTCGTGCCATATTTTATTATTCATGCACGAAGGTTAATGTCGTGCCATGTTTTATTGATTATGCACGAAGGATCATGTCGTGCCTTGTTATTGAACCATGTACGAAGGATCATGCCGTACTATGGATGTGAGGATGAGAGTAAAAGCACGAAGGGTGATGCCGTGTACTTTATTTGCTTATTTGGTGAGGATGAGAGTAAAAGCACGAAGGGTGATGCCGTGCAACTACTTGCTATTCCTTGACTTGATATTAATTGTGTTTCCATTATACTTTGTTTTCCTTGTGAACTTATTAACTGTTGTTAATTGTTGTGTTCTTTCGAGATATTCCTTATTGTGTTATTACTTGGTTATTGCTCGTTATTCTGTGGTATACATATATATATATTGAACTGCACAGGTTTTTGTGGGTGTCTGGTCCTAGGCTTGTCACTACTTCGCCGGGATAGGCCAGGCACTTACCAGCACATGGGGTCGGTTGTGCTGATACTACATTTCTGTGCATTTTTACACAGGTCCAGGTTACGATCAGGAGCAGCAACAGTAAATCCTTTGCGTGGGAGTTGATCATATTTGAGACTGAGGTAGCTTGCAGACGTCCGTAGGCTCGACGTCTCTCTCTTTACTTATGTTACTAGCTGTAGTCTCCTTTGTTCCGAGACAAACAGAATTATGTTATATTTCTTTCAGACTTTTATGTGTAGTATTCAGTAGTAGTTCGTGAGTTGGTGACTCCACGTCTTGGGTAGAGGATTTCAGTATGGTTTTACTTTGAAAGTGCTTAATACTATTTCGATAAAGTCTTCCGCATTTATTTAATTAAAGTTATGATTTGTTGATAATTAAATTATGAAATTGTATTAAAAATAGGATAGTATGAATACAGTGGCTTGCCAAGCTACTACGAGTAGGCGCCATCACGATCCCGATGTTGGGGGAAAAATCCGGGTCGTGACAATATATATATATATATATATATATATATATATATATATATATATATATATATATTAACTAATGGAATTATTTATTCACAATCATTTGAAAGTAAAATCATCTCATTTTATTTTAAAAAATAATCCTAAATTGATTACATTTTTTATTTAAATTCGTTTCTAAAAATAAAAGAGAAAATCCTAATTTATTACATGTTTTTATAAATAAAAAACGTAACATATTAATTGCTAGCTTAAGACAAATGTTAACGGAAAGAAATATTACTAAAATTGAAATTAAAAATAAGATACGGGATCGACAAATGATATATACAAATTAAACTAATTATCCCATAACTAGTTTAAACTTATATGGTTATGTGACTTGAACCATTGGAATTAACTATTTATAATTATTTTAAAATTATAATTAATCTTAATCACTTATGCTTATTTGAAAATTTGTTAAACTTAAAAGTTATCTTGCCTTATTTAAACTTAAATCGTGTCTTAATGCTTAATTCATGAAAAATGATTCAGATCCATATTTAACTAAATCTAACTACATGTTTACAATTATTCTATTGTTGACAATATTAAAACATGTATAGCTAATGAACTAACCAATTTTTACTAATCCGAATAATTAAAGGCCAACTTATGTTGTTTTCCTCTTATTTCAATTATCAAATAGTTTGACAATTACTTAAACATATGATACTTAATCACCGAATTAAAGTGAAATTAAAATTTCAAAATTCCATGCTTCATATATGTTTTAGCTTACAATAATTGCAAAGATTACAGTTATATTCCTGGTATTGGAAGCAAAAGAAGAAGAAAATCAGTAAAGTAGTTATGCAACGCAGCAACAGCAACAACAGTGGAAATATGAACAACCCAGCAACATTGTTTAATAAAACCAATAACCAAAAGATGAATTAAAATTGAAACTTTCTTTTCTTCTTTAATTTTTTTTTTTGTATTTTTCGTTTTTTAAAATTTCTTTTTCTGATCTCTCTTTCTAAATTCTCTTCTTTCTAAAATCTCTCTAGTAAAATCCCTTCTGATTTTTCTCTTAATTCTTCTCTAAATTTTTTCTCTTCTTCCTCTCAATTTTTTGAACTCTATTTCTTCCTAAATTTCTCTTATATTTACAGCAAAAACTTACAAAATTTTCAGATTTTTATTTTTTATTTTTTATTTTTTTATTTTATTATCTTTTTTTAATAAAAGAAATCCCACTTACAAAATGCTTTTATTTTTTTATAAAAAGAAATCCCACCTTTCTTATCTTTTATTTTTTAAAACACAACTTTAATGATTTTTATATTTTTAATTGTCCACTTTCTTTTATTTATTTAAAAGAAAATGCCACTTTCTTTTCTTTTCTTTTAAAAAAAACAACTTTCTTTTACTTTTGATTTTTTTAATTTTCAGCCACTTTTGACTTTTATTCCAAAATTCCAACTTTCATTTTCAATTATCTAAAACCAACCAAAAATTAAAAAAATATTTAATATTTTCAGTATTTATTTATAAAAAATAAATTATTTTTAAAAAAAATAAATAAATAAAAAAAATTGATAATAATAGCAATAATATTAATAATAATAATAATGTAATTTTAAAATTTATATTTTAATCTTATATATATAAAAAAATGAAACAAAAGCTAAAATACATAGAGTGAAAATTTTAAATACGGTCAAACATTTTTTGTGGGATCTTTTATGTGTGTGTTAGGATTTTTTTTATTTAGGTGTGTTTTGAATAGTGTATAGTATCATAATAAATGGGTCATGGGTCATGCGTTTGTGTTATGGTGTTTTTGGTTGGGTAGAATAGGTTTGGGCCAAGATTTAATATTTAGGAAGAGGCCCAATTCCGAATTTGTCTTCTCTATTTTTTTTATTACGTTAATAAAATAAAAAATGCTAAGATTAAATTATAAAAACTAAAATTATCTTAAAATACTAATTAATGCCTAATAATAATTATTACACAAAAATTAAATATTAATTAAAATAAAATCTCAAATTTGGACATTAAATGCTAAAAATGCAAAAATACATATTTTTTGTGATTTTCTATTTTTTGCAAAACAAACTTAACTACTCCTAAATGTAGAATTATATCCTAGATGCAAATATGACATATTTTGCATTTTATATTAATTTTAACAAATTAAATATGTACAAACAAATATAAATAATTATCCAAAAATACCGCGAAAATTTTAAAAATTGCACAAAAAGAAAAATTATTTTATTTTGAATTTTTGGGAGTATTTCTCATATAGGGTAAAAATCACGTGCTCACAGCACCCTATTGATATCCACTTTTAGTTTCTCTAGTGTAGAGAGAGGACAGATGTTTGCATTGGATCCGTTGTCAACCAAAGCCCGGGTAACCACAGAATCCTTACATTTTACCGTAAAATAAGTGGCTTTGTTATGTTCGGTACCTTCTTTAGGTAGCACATCATCGGTGCAGGTATCCCTGTTTACCTCGAATATCTTGTTTGTGATCTTCTCCAAGTGACTGGCGGAGATCTTATCGGATACATGAGCCTTATTCAAGATTTTTATCAAGGCCTGCCGATATTCGTCAGAATGGACCAGTAATGACAGTAAAGAGATTTGAGGCGACATTTTCTTAAGCTGATCAATGATGGAATAATCATGCAACTTTATTTTCTTTAAAAACTCTTCTGCTTCCTCTTCGGTCACAAGTTTCTTTACTCTTGCTGGGTTGGCCTTCCTTAATTCCGCGGAAGGGAAACATCTTCCTGAGCGGGTTAACCCTTGTGCCTCACAAACTTCCTCCTTGACCTCTTTTACCTTATAGGCCATTTTTACCCGGTCATAGTTCTATGGGATAGCTTTGTTGTCAACTATTGGTAACTGAACTGCTGTCTTAATGATGATAGGATCTATGCGAGCACCTTCTACAATCAGAACAGGTTTGTTTGTTGCTCCTGGCAGGACCACCTTTGCCTCTCCTAGTTTCACCAATACTTTACTTATGGATTCCTTAATCACTAATGGTTTATTGTGCGCCCCATTCTCATTGACCAACGACTTATCATTAATTGGTCCCTTTGACGGCCTACTTCCACTTGACCTAATCATCATTACGGTTTGAGAGGTCTTTTTATACCCCTCTTATGCCTGCACCAGTTTGATCATATTGGTATTGTGATGGGCTGGGAGTAGATTCTGGTTGATGGTGGATCCTTCCGGGATCTGCACCTCAATTCGACGAGTGTCGATAAGCTCTTGGATAACTGTTTTCAACTTCCAGCATTTTTCCGTATCATGTCTAGGGAATCTTAAACAGTATTCACAACTCATTAAGTGATCAAGATTTCTTGGAGGGGGGTTTGAGAATTTATCCTCGACAGGATTCAACAATCCTAACTGCTTCAACCGATGGAACAAACTGGTGTAAGACTCTCCCAGGGGAGTGAAAGTCTTTGGCTTCTATGTCCTATCATTCTTGAAGGCTTGGTTAAGATGAAATCCTGTACCAGGGGGTTTCTGTATGCTCTTGGGGTGGGTAGTTAATTTATAGGGTCGATGCATGCCATGGTGCCTGGATAGGAGGCTGAATATATGTCTGAGCATGGTGGACAGAGAAGTGAGGATCGGGTGTTGGATAATAATATTGTGGGTGGCTATATGGAGTATGGAAGTAATTTTGTTGGTGGGGTTGGGGTTGATTATAGTGGGGTACAGGGCCTCTGGATCCGAACCAAGCTCTAGACTCAACCGTTGCGACGTCTTCTTTATTTTCCTTTCCGAGCACCCCTCCGGTACCGCTCTAAATGTCTTGAGTCGTTGCCTTTAGTGCTGAATAACTCATGATTTTCTTAGACTTCAATCCTTCTTCAATCGTGGCTCCCATCGTTATCACTTCATTAAATGATTTACCCACATACGTCATTAGATGACCAAAGTATGTCGGTTCTAATGTTTGCAGAAAGTAGTCTACCATTTCGTTCTCCCTCATTGGAGGATCCACTCTTGATGCTTGTTCCCTCCAGCGGGAACCAAATTTTCTAAAGTTCTCTACAGGATTCTTTTCCAGCTTCAACAATGATAGACGACCGGGGACTATTTCAAGGTTATACTAAAAATGGCCAATGAATGCATGTGCCAAGTCATCCCATGTAAACTATCTGCCAGGATCTTGCCTTGTGTACCATTCTAGTGCAAACCCGTCCAGTCTTTGACCAAAATAGGCTATATTCATCCTTCCCCCCATCTCCTCTTATTTTACTGCAAAAACCTCGGAGGTAGGCCATCGGGTCGCCATATCTCTCGTACAAATCAAACTTGGGTATTTTGAATCCTGCAAGCAGCTGGACACCCAGGAAAGGGCACAAATCTTTGTAGGCAACACTGACTTGGTTGCCTAAACCGTGCATATTCCTAAAGGATTGCTCTAGGCTTTTGACTTTTCGAATCACTTCCTCGTATTTCGGATTCTTGAATTGCATTTTCGATTCTGCCGGGTTATCCCAGTGAGGGGTGTAGGAGTGCGGTTCAGGAGCCTTAAAGGTAGGCTCAAGAGTGTAGCAGTGGTTGTCATAAACCTGAAACAGGGGCTCACTAGAGCATTTTTGTAGTGAAGCAGGTGGAGGTGCCATGAAAACAGGGGTAATTGGTGGAGGAGGGTTTTGTTTGGGTTGGGAAGCTTGGGGAGTGTAAGGGGTTTTCCCTTGATAATATTGGTAAATCGGAACACTTGCCGACGGATCATTGGCGGATATTTCAGATCCTGTGTTGGTGCGAGAGTAGAAGTAGTGGGAGGGATTGGTGATATTTGTCCCCTGGCCCAGGCCAGGTGTATCTCTGCTATCTGTTGTCTCAACCTGTCCATTCTTCCTTCATTGTCTGCATTTCTGACTTTTCCTCTTCAACCCTTTTATCTGAACTGGACATGATCTTTGGTATTGGTTCTTTTGATCTTGTTTGGTAATGGTAATCAGCCAGTATGTTCTAACAAGCTAACTGCTGCAAATCTCTAGAGACAACAAACTAGTTAGTTTTTTAGAGTTTAACATATATGTTATTGCACGTTGGGATGCAATGCACCTAGGCAGTTTAACCATTCCTATCATGTCTTTGCTTCTTACCACATGCATCATCCCGACTTTTTGTTAGTGGTGCATCTTTTTATTTATTTTTTTCTCATTTTCCTTTTTTAAAGGTGGTCGAATCTTATGTGGATTGCCTACATATCATGTCCCCGCATAAATTAGACCAAGCGTAGTTCTGGTTGATAAAGTTATGACAAAATTTCCAGGATTTTTATAACAAACTTCTTTGATTACAAACATGACTCAAAACATTCAAAATTCCCACAACAAGCTCTGAATAAGAAAATACTTGACTCAAAAACATACACAAAACTTGAACAACATGATTTTAAAACAAGACTCTCAAAAACTCAGAAGTACATACTTAAAACATCATTCTATTGTTCTATAATTTCCTGGGGTCCGTGAGGCATCATTCGGTCTTGCTGCGGACCTTTGTGTGAGATCTCTTTGCAACCTTTTCAACTCTTCTATGATCTGGTGGACATAAATCATTATTGAAGCATAGAACGTAGTACGAGACATATTCTCACAAACTAGGCATTTCCTGGTGATGTAATGTCCGATCTCTTTGATTCTTCTCCTGATTCTATCCCTTTCCACAAGCAGTTGTTCTATTCAATGATTCTTTGCTCCCAGTACTTGGGCGTTTTCAGTGAGTTGGTCCAGGAACGTATCCATTTGTTTTTCCATCCACGCCATCAAGTCGTAGCAGCGTTTCCTATCTATCATGGCATCCCGGGCTTGTTTAAAGACCCGCTCTTCGAGAGTGGAAGTTGCTTCTCTCAGGATGGTGATGGTCCCCTCGTAAATCCTCTTTATTTTATGCATATGAAGTGCTCGTTTCTGTGCCCCCCTGTCCATATAGCCTTAATCCTTGTTATCTTGGCTTTCGATTCCTCTAAATCCCTTTGACATTCGATGAGTTGCTCTATTAACTTATTTATCAATTTCTTATCAGATTGACTCCTTGGGTGTCTGTAGTCATCCATTCTCATCTGTCGAATTGGGTTTTAAGGCTTCATTTTCCTAGGCCAATCTGTTCTTTTCACCTTGATCCGCAGCAATTTGCACGTTGTTCTTGAATATCAAACTTTCAACTTGTTGTCACAGCTTCCCAATTTCAGCTCAGTAACCTTCTTCCTTTGCTAACCAGTCCCATTGTTCCCGGGATGACTCACCAAAATCTTTGAGGTGGGGTCTTTTATTCGGTCTCTTGTATGACACGTCACCTCTGAACCAAGCGTGATAATCAATGGCAACTTCCCCTTTAGAGTATCTAATACACAAGTGTTTGCCGCTAAATGTTGACACTCGCTCTAGATATGGAGAACCTCTTCTTCAAGGAATCGGCCGTCAGCACTAATTTCAACCACTTGGGGTACTCAGATCTTTATCTTTCGACACTACTTGATACCTTTCGAGTTGCCTTAAAACCCGATACGGTGCATAGTTCTGGATGCTTTTAAGTCCCACCAGCAGAAAGTGGGCCCTGGCTGTTGGCATATATATGATCTCCTCAACAGGCAACCATCCGAGCATCCATTGAATTTGGCTGGCAGTGAGAGTTCCAAATAATGACGTCCACGATGTGACTCCCTCAGGTAGACTAACCCTTTGATTCTTGTATAAAACTCTCCCTTGCAAGTTTTCTCAAGTGAAACATTACTCAAGAGCTGGGAACGGTGGCATAAATGCTCAGCCATCAACATTTGTAACAACAAATTACATCACTTGAAAAAGTTTCCCCCAGCTTTGCAAATAGTGAGAGCCCGAAAGATGTCCCCCACAATTATAGGCGCAAGAGTGTTTTTATCTTGGGTGAGAAAGGTACTGACGACCCCAGCTACTTTTATATAAATATTCCCATCTTTTATTGGGAATACTACAAGGCCCAAAAAAACTATCATAAAAGCCACTCGTCTGTGTTTATCCCACTTCTGATGATTATATCTACTATATAGCTTGATGTCTGGCTTATCTAACCTGCCCACGTGGCCTTATCTATTGTATATGAAGCGCAGACTACAGAAACCCTTTGCAAGATCAGGATTGTGCACTATCTGGGGTGTCTTCAATGAATCTAAGAACCGGTGCACAGTGATGGCTTTGGGAGCAACCAATTATTTAAATCTTAACGGGGCTTTACTATTCCCAATGTACCCGACTATTTCCTCCAACATTGGGGTGAGCTCAAAGTCTGAGAAATGAAATACATTATGTGTCGAATCCCAAAAGGTGACCAGTACTCTGATAATATGTCCCCGAGGTTGGATGTCTAATAAACCCGTAAGATCTTTCAAATACTTTTTCACTTTATCTTTCCCTTCCTTGCCTAAGTCATTCCACCATAATTGCAACTCAAAAGGAATTTTGGTCATTATTGAAAAGGGTACATTTTGCATCGTGCTCATCCCACACATTTTTAAGGTGATTTAGACAAAAGAAAAACCTTTATTTGACTCAAGAAAAATAATGCTCAGCAGACAAACGAGAAGTGAATAATGCCACATGGAAACGTTTCCCATCTAAAAAGCCTGCAAGCGCTGAAGAAGCGGAAGCCTTTATTCAAAAAATGCAAATGCCTGACTATGAGGTGATAGACCAATTGCGCAAGTATCCGGAACAAATGTCTGTGTTGTCTTTGTTGATGAAGTCCGCTGAGCATCAAAAGGACTTGTTGAAAACTTTGAATGAGGCATATGTACCGGTTGAGACTTCAGTTGAGTAGCTTGAACGAATGACGGAGATGTTCTTTGCAGGAAATCAGATTTTTTTTAGCAAAGCTTATTTGCCTCCGGAAGGAGCAGCCCACAACAAGGCTCTGCATTTGACTGTCAAATGTGAAGGTTTCTACATCAAGAGGGTCATGATAGATGGAAGTTCTGGGGTAGACATTTGCCCGCTTTCAACTTTGCAACGCATGAAAATTGGGATCGAGAGAATTCAACCCAACAATGTCTGTGTACGGGCTTTTGACAGCATAAAAAGGGACACAATCGGAGAGATCGATTTGGTCTTGACCATTAGCCCAGTGGATTTTGAAGTAGCCTTTCAGGTTCTGGATATGGACATATCTTACAACTTTCTTCTGGGAAGGCCATGGATTCATGCAGCCGGGGTTGTACCCTCTACCCTCCACCAGATGATAAAGTTCAAGCGTGAGGAGAAAGAGATCATGGTCCACGAGGAGGACGAGCAATCAATTTATCGGGATCCATATATCCCGTGCTTAGAAGCAAAAGAAGGGAGTGAACACATCGTCTATCAAGCTTTTGAGATTGTATTGGCAGATCAACATGAGGAGGGGAGCCCTTGCCCCAACCTTTCTTGTCTAATGACTCAATCGTGGTGGCGAAAGAAATTATCAAGCACGGCTTCCAGCTAGGGAAAGGTTTGGGAAAGTCCTTACAAGGAATATCGAAGCTGATAACTTTGCCCACAACCGAGAAGTTCTTTGGAGTAGGCTTTCTCCCTACCCCTGAAGACGAGAAATGGGCCGATAAAAGGAAAGAAAATGGATGGGTTTTACCGTAGCCATTGCCACATTTATACCAGACCTTTGTTTACCCGAGGTACAATGAAGAAGAAGAAGATGAGATCTTCACGGCAGAGGAAATAGAAGATATTTGTGGGGCTGTGAGGCAAATGCTCTACAATGTCAATATGGTTCAGTTGGGAGAAGGTACTAGCACTGCTGAAGTGCGGTATGTAGGACCTGAGGCTAAATTGCAAAATTGGAAGGCTACGCCATTCCCAGTCAGGCGGGAGTTCTGGTTGACTTATCCTATCATTTTTCCTGCATCACAAGTTATTTCAGGGTGTAACTCAAATATTTTTCTTTGTTTTCTTGTCTTTAATTTCCCAAATGTAATCCTTTTATCTTTCCAAAATTCCAAGAAATGAAATCAATATTTCATCATTATTTTTGCATTCTTTCTAATTCTTGTTATTTTCTCCTTTATTCTTTTCTTTTCAGCCATAATAATGCGGCTTTAAATAACATGACATGCTTGCGGACTTCACGCTCAGATCCTGAACACTCCACCTAATTTGGAAATAATGAACCAAGAACTGGAATACGATGAAGAAGAGGTGTGAGCACGTGATTTTTGCCTTACTTGAGAAGTACTCCCAGAAAATTCAAAAATAAAAATAGTTTCGTGTTGGGTATGATTTTTGTGATTTTGTGTTATTTTATCTTTTGTGTGCGCGTTTATCTATTTAAATTAAAAATACAAAAAAATATATGCTAAGTTTTGCATTTTTAGTGTTTGATATCGAAGTCATGTGATTTACATTTTTAGGTGATATATAATTGTGTGGGATAATTGTATGCATATATATATATATATATATACATGTACATATATATATGTGTAGTAATGAGATCGAATTGGGCCATAGTTTAGTCCAGGAAGACCAGGCCCAAACGAATCCCATACCCGTCCAGCTTCAGCCTGTGTAACACTTGATCTGGACCGTTGGATTTTATAATCCAACGGCCCAGATTAATCCATAAATCCCCAAATTCATTCAGCCTATGACTTGACCAAACGACACCGTTTGGTTTAAGTGAGAAGATCCTGATCGTTGATCAAGTTTGATCCAACGATCAGGATTTAACTTCTCAAATCATATATAAAGCTCATTCCATACCCCGCCCCCCCCAAGCCAGACCCCCCTCTCCCTTCGTCTCCCAAAGGTCCTTAGAGACCAGGCGTAACGCCGCCGTCCGCCACCTTGCGCCGCCTGCCGGAAATCGCCTCACGGCGGTTCCGGTAGGCCAATCAAACCCAAACCAACGCCAAACCTTCCCCTCACCTCCCCCATCACGAACCCGGCCTCCACTAACCTCGAATCATGCCGGAGCTCCTCGAATCTTCATTTGAAGATTCGAGTCAAACTCGAACCTATGCCAAATCACCCCAAATTCACACCACAGTCTCCTCACACCTCCCCCACACCCCCAATGACATTGGTTTGCCTCGAATCTAACCAAAAATGCAAAAGCCCCAAATCCCACCCGCAAGAACCCTAAAATTGAAAATGACGAATTAGGCCAAATTAACTGGAATTTCGGGGTCTAATGGACTTTATTCGATGTGTTCTCGTGTGAGAACACTTCGATTAAGGTCTATTCGACCTCAAAGCACACGAGCCAAGTTCGAACCTGGGTCATTTTTTGATTTCTGAGGTATTCGTTTCCCTTCTTCCATTCCATATACCTAATTCTTGTATCTTTGCATGTTTTACTCAGTTTGTTTATTTTTGCGAATTTCTCGGAATTTTCTGTCCATCTCAACAGACCCTTTTATTTGGTCAGTTCATGTTATTGTTGTTGATTCAATTCGTTATTATGGTTATGATTACATTCTGTGTTTAATCTAGTTAAGGTCGTCGAATAGTGAATTCGATTTATTATTCCCATGATTATGCCATGAAGCGAACTCGTAGGTCGATTGTTTACTATCAGTTATATGTGTCGTAATCGATTAGACGAACGTCGTCGATTAGTGTATGAGTCTGATGGGTAGAACAGTGTATCCGTAATGCTCGATATCAGGTCCCTCAGGAATCACTGCTCGATTAGCCACATTCCTTTGGTTTTGATAACTTTGAATTGGATTGTTTGAACTAAGTAGAGGCCATGTGATAGTCAGGCATGCCTGATTCAGCATGGTATTGATATAGTTTAATAAGATAGTTTTATAATGAAAAGGGATTTGTTGGTGGATGCAAGTGGAGGAGCACACTGTTTTGTTTGGAGAGTGGGAAGTCAGTGAATATCAGGGCCAAAAGAGTTATGTTTTAAGTCTGATAAGTGTTGTGTCAGCTGAAAATTCAGAACAAGTATGGGGGGGGGGAAATGATTAAAAAACTAAAGTACCCATGTGCTAAAGGGGGGGGCAGTAGGCTTGAATATGGAGAGGTTTCCAGGCTATAAAAGAAGCTGGAAGATACATTTTTGAGGGGGATTCATACAGACACTTGAGAGCATCTGGGAGAGGATACTTGGAGAGCAAATATACATACAGTCGGGGACATTTTTGGAGAGTACCTGGAGAGCAAAAAAAACACACACATTAGAGAGAACACTGGAGAGTAATAGTTAGAGAAAAGATAGGAGCAGAGATATTTTTGATATACACATACAAAGTCACTGTTTCATTGATTTTGGCTACTGTCTCGTGTGCTTTGGTTCAATAGCTGAGTGTTTTTGGCCATTTGGTTGTTTGTTGTTCTTGTGTGGTTGGTGTTGTGCCATTGTTGTGATTGGTTCAGTGGTTGAGGGCTGTGGTAACTCCTGTGTTTCTGTTGAAGCATTATTGGGTCGGTTGGTTATTGTGTTGTGGCTAGACTCTAGTTCGTGGTTGTCTGTGTCAATTGCTGGTGTTGCTGGTCTTGAGTGTATGCTGTTGCTGTGTTGAGGTTGCTATTGCTGCTCTTGGTCGTTTGTGTTGTTGTGCACAGTGTTGTTGGTCCAGTGCTGGTTCTTCTATTGTTTGAGTATTGCTGCCAGTTCATTGCTAGTGTGTTGCTACTGTTGGTCCACTGCCACTCTTTTGTTGTTCTCTTGGTCTATTGTGCTGCTGGTTGGTCTATTTGGTTGCTGCTGGTTGTTGTTTTGTGACTATAGTGGTGCTGCCTGGTTGGTTTTGGTGGCTGTCAATCCAGTTTGTCACTGGTTGTTGGTCTAAGTGACTGCTGGTCCATTGGTTGTCACTGGTTGTTGGGGCTATCGGTCTATTTGATTGCATTGGTTGTTGTGGCTGTTTGGTATACTGTTGATTGCTGTTGGTTTACTGTGGTTATTATTGGTCTTTGGTTGTTGTTCCTGTTACTGTTCTTGTTGCTGTTGCTGCATTGCCATTGCTCACTCTTCCTTGTTCTTCCGCATTCCAGGTACACACCTCTGTTATTGTAGTTCCTTGGTACGAAAAGAATGAAGTTTGAAGCTTGTGCATAAAGTCTATTGAAACATGTAGTCGTTTATAGTTCTTACGTTTAATTACATTCTGTTATTCTTCAATTAAATTTGTATTGCTAGTTTTGTTACGGAAAATGTAGCTAGACCAAAGATACACTATCATTAGATATGCACGTAAACCCGAATTAGTCTGTTGTATCTTTGTTCAATCTTCTCTACTCATGTGTATAATCTCCAAACCTGTTAAATGATAGACCTTATGTTAAAAGCAAGATTAGCTAGGGAGTTGTTACTCAACGGAATGACGTAATTAGATTAAAAAGAGTCGGGGGTGCATTTCATGTGACCCGACCCCAATTTTGGGCAAGAATGAACAAAGTGTGTCAGGAACCACAGGCGCATTTCATGCGGTGCGGTTCGTAGCAAGTTTTAAGTAATTTGGAATCAACTCTTAAGTAAGATACAGTGGGATGTAGTTCGCTTTAGATTTGAATCAAAGGTACGCCTCGCCCAAATAGTTACACTAATCACATAGCCGTCATGGATGTACATATAAATACTTAGGTTTCGAGATGCGTCGTTTCTTAACGAATATCACGCCTTTCTCAACAGTGTAAATAAGTAGTCGATCCGGGCACATATTTTAGTTTTACCTTTTTAAATACGGGTGTGCATTTCATGTGACCCAAATCCAAACCTCGAAATGTTGAATAAGAATATGTTGAGGATCCGGGTGCATTTCATGTGACGTGATTCGAAAGCATATTTTTAAGCAACTTTCTCTTTCGTAAATCACAACCAATAATAAAAGCGGTAAAAGGGGTATTAACTTGCACTAAGTATATAATTGTAAAAAGCAGATAGATAAGCCGAACACGACAGTTGAGCGACCGTGCTAGAACCACGGAATTCGGGAATGCCTAATACCTTCTCCCGGGTTAATAGAATTCATTATCCAGATTTCCGGTTCGCGGACCGTTAAATAGAGTCATTCTTTTCCTCGATTCGGGATTTAACCGGTGACTTGGGACACCATAAATCTCCCAAGTGGCGACTCTGAAATAATTAAAATAAATCCCATCTCGATTGTCCTTTAATTGGAAAAACTCTTTGCATCCTTGCGGGTGCGTAAAAAAGAGGTGTGACAGCTCTGGCGACTCTGCTGGGGATCTTTTTTAGAATTCGAGCTCGGAATAACTGTTGTGTTTGGCATATTTTATTATCTGATTTTTTTACATGTTGGCATCAATGTGCAAATGTTGTTTTTACTGCTTTGATATTGTGTGAACTGTACATATAAATTGTGCCGGAACCAATCTCCTCTCTGAGTCTTCTAAATCATGAAGAAGGGTGCACTTCGTGTGACTTCTTTTCCGTATAGTGTCTAATTCCCATTTTAGAACGAGGTTTGGATAAGTTGCAAAACCGGTGAAGCCTTCTGTATTCCCGGGTTGCTGCCTCCTCCTCGGCTCGAGCTGTCCGCTCGGGTAAGCCAAGTCTAGAACAGATAAACCCAGGTTTTTTAAACCTAGAATAACAAAGCTTCATGCCGGATCCCTAGTAGGAAACGTTTATTTGCATCATGTCGCATTTTGGCTTAGGGGACTCAACACGGGGGTTGAGTCCGTCTAGGACAGGTGACCTGAAATGAACAGACTATCCTGCTGCATCCTGTTTGTCTTGCGCATTTATCTGTTATAGACTTGCATGCTGACCGGCTTTAAAAAAAAAAAAAAATGTGTGTGTGTTTTACTCTTAAGATAGAAATAGCTTATTTGTTTTCCTTTAGTAAAGTGAATAAATAAATAATGCCGTTTGTTTCGTCAAAACCGAACTACGGGGGTTTGATTCTCATCGGATGTGAGATACGTAGGCAACCTCCATCGGGTCCAACTTCACCTTTTGAAAAATTAACTTTTGTACTAAATAAGTCGGTGACGTTGTTTTTAAAAATAGCCGAATGTTCCCGAAAGGGACGCCGGAAGGCTAATTTCGTATAAACGGCCACCTTTGGGTCAATTTTGATTTCGATCAATTTACCCCACGGCCTTGAAAGCCTTCGTCCCCGAGACGTTGAGAGGCCGTGATTGAAAACTAATTTTTTATTTTTTATTTTTTTTAGCAAAACAAAGTTGTTTTCTTATTTAAATCACCTTAATAAATGTGCAGGATGAGCACGAATCAGAATAAATCATTTTCAATCTTTAGTGAGGTCCCTCAGCGGCTCCGTATATGGTGGAACGATTTGGAAGACAGTAGCAAAAAGGTTGTAGGGAGAATTTTGGGAGGTTTGGTTGATCTATTGAATATCGAGCCAAGGGAGGACATCATCAAGGCACTGGTATCTTTCTGGGATCCGACCCGCAATGTGTTCCGTTTTGTTGACTTTGAATTGACGCCCACATTAGAGGAAATTGCGGGCTATGCAGGACTTAATGGGAAATTAAGAGGGCAATACCTGCTCTCACCAAGACCGGTATCTCCACATGGGTTTCTGGATTTGCTGAGCATTAGTCGAAAGGTGAAAAATGATGATCTGTTGAAAGGGTATTGCGATCTTCAATTCCTATATCAACGGTACGGCACTCCTCGGGGTTTTGAAGAGTCAAACCTTGGACTGACTCACGCAGGGAATAGAACCAAGTGGGAGGCCAGACGAATTCTAGCATTCCTAACGACATTCTTGGGGGTTGTGATTTGTCCGCGTGAAGATAAGAAAATAGAGATAAGTCTGGTAGGAATAGTCGATGTTGCAATCAAAAAGGCTACCAGCACTGTGGTCCCTTTGGTTTTGTCCGAAATCTATCGGGCTTTGACTGTATGCCGAGAAGGGGGCAATTTCTTCCAAGGTTGCAATCTGTTACTTCAACTATGGATGCAAGAACACCTCCATCACCGAACACAATACATGAACCATGGGTTGACCGGGAAAAACTGTATCAGGGGTTTCGAAGAACGGATGATGGGTGCTGTATTCCCCGAAGGCGTCGAGGCATGGCTTGCACGACTGAGCTCAATAGAAGCCGATCAGATTGAATGGGCATTCGGGTGGTTACCCGATACTGAAGTAATATATATGGCAGCCGAGGAGTGTTATATCCTTCTGATGGGAATCCGCGGTGTCCAACCATATGTCCCTCACCGTGTATTACGTCAACTAGGAAGGTTTCAGGTTATTCCTACCGATCAAGACCTAAGGAAGTACGCCATTGAGTTGAGCCCGGGAGTTGTCTTCCCCGAAGAGAAGGTTAGAAGGCTGTGGCACGAGTGTCGGTTCCTTGAGCCTAAAACCATGGTCCGGGAATTAGCCAAGGGAGAGGTGGATCCAAAGTACAACGTGTGGTTCGGGAAAAGATTTCAGATTCGTCGAAAATGTTCTAAAAGAGCCCATGTCCAACAGTTCACGGAAGATTCACGGGAACAATGGGATTGGTTAGCAAAGGAGGAGGGATACAGGACGAAGATTGGCAGGATAGAACAGCAGGTCCGGGACCTCCAATTCGAAAAGAACATGCAAGCTGCCACCGACGAAGGAGATAAAAAGAAGTTGGTACAAGAAAATGACTTCTTGAGAGCTCAAATCCAGCAAATGAAAAGAGATGCTGACAGACAGTCGAGGAGTCGGGCCGACGAAAAATTGATAAGGGGTTTGAGAAGCCAAGTCACCGACATCCAAAGAGAATTGGACGAGTCAAAAGCCCAAATAACGAGGATCCGTGCTAGCTGGGAAAAGGAGGCACATCAACATGCACTTCACCTAAAGCAAGTAGAAGAAGATTACACCGATATCATCACTAGCCTGAGGGAAGCAAATGTTGTCCTTAGGGAGCGGGTTTTCAAGCAAGCCCAAGATGCCAGAGCAGACCTCGACCGCTGCCACAATTTGATGGCCCGACTGCAAGGACAAGTGGATAGGCTCCTAGATCAAGTCACCAACAATGCTCGAAGATTGGGGGCGAAAGACCAGCAAATAGAGCGGCTACTCGGAGAAAGGGACATGATCAAGGATAGAATTGGAGAAATCGGGCACTATGTCGCCATGAAGTGCCTAGCTTGTGAACGAATGCCCCGCGCCGACCTTTTCGCTTCAATTATGGGTTATGTTCATCGGATCATGGAAGAGTTGAGGGAACTGCACAAGGACCTCACACCGAGGCCCGCGGCAAGGCCGAATGATGCCTCGCGGGCCCCCAGGGAATTTAGGGCATTAGATTTTTGATTGAAAATGTATTTTAATGTTGAGTCAAGCTAGTTGGCATTTTCTTTACTTTTCCAAGTCAAGCATTTTCTTTTGTTTTGCTGATCGTTGTAAGACGTGTTTTGTAACTACACGGTTTTATTTGATATAAAAGTTACTGAATTTTGCCACAATCTTGTCACCAGAACTACGCTCGGTCTGATTCACGCGGGGTCGTGATACGTAGGCAATCCACATAAGATTCGACCACCACTAAAAAGAAAGAAAAGAATCCGGCTAAATAACAATAAGGCTTGCAAAGATAGTCGAAAAAGAAAAAAAGAAAAAGAAAAAGAAAAAGAAAAAGAAAAAGGGCCGGAATGACGCATGTTAAAGAGTACACGTAGAAAGGGTTATTTGGTTAGGTGCATTGCATCCGACGTGCTATAACATATCTGTCAAACTCGGTGAACTAACAAGTTTGTTGCGTATTCCAGAAAGTTTAGCAGTTGGTTTGACAGAATATCCTGGCCAGCCATCACTACCGTACTAGATCCAAAGGACCAGTTACAGTAAGCATGTCGAGTTCTGGCAAGAGTCTCGAAGAAGAAAAGTCCGAGCTACAAATCATGAAGGAAGAAGTAGACCGGTTAAAACAACAGATAACAGAGATGCACCTGGCCTGGGCCAGGGAACAGTCTTCACCAAACCGCCCTACTCTCGCCTCGGCTCCGGAACATCCGCCCATCGATCCTTCGACAAGCGCCCCGAGCTATCCATACTTTCAGGGGGAAAACCCATATGCCACCCACATTCCACCGACCAAACCAAATCCTCCTCCGGTCACCCCTGTTTTTGTAGCACCTCCACTGCTCCTCCGCAAAGGCCGGCCGGCGAGCCATATGTTCGGATACATGACAACTCTTACTATCCTCCGAGCCTACCTTTCAGGGCTCCCGAACCACAATCACGTACACCTCACTGGGACAATCCGGCAGGACCGGAAAAACACTTCCAAAGTTCGGAGCACGAGGAAGTTGCCGGAAAAGTTAAAAGCACGGAGCGGTCCTTCGGGAACATGCACGGTTTAGGCAACCAGGTCGGCGTCGCCTATAAGGATCTGTGTCCATTTCCGGACGTCCAGTTGCCAGGAGGATTTAAAATGCCCAAATTCGACCTATACGAGGGGCATGGTGACCCAGAGTGGCCCACCTGCGGGGGTTTTGCGGTAAAATGAGAGGGGCCGGAGGACGGGACGAGCTTCTGATAGCCTACTTCGGCCAGAGTCCGGGAGGATCGGCGTTGGAGTGGTACACTAGACAGGATCCCAGTAGATGGCTTACGTGGGATGATTTGGCTCAAGCTTTTATCGGCCAGTTCCAGTACAATCTTGAAATAATCCCGACCGCCTATCATTGCTAAAATTAGAGAAGAAGCCCGCTGAAAGCTTCAGGGAATTTGGTTTCCGATGGAGGGAACAGGCGGCCAGGGTAGATCCGCCGATGAGAGAAAGCGAGATGGTGGACTACTTCTTGCAGACATTAGAGCCCACCTACTTCGGACATCTGGTAACGTCCGTAGGCAAATCATTCACTGAGGTGATAAAAATGGGGGGTATGATCGAGGAGGGTTTGAAGGCCAACAAGATCATGAGTTACTCGGCACTGAAAGCCACCACTCAGGCTATCCAAAGTGGTACTGGAGGAGTACTGGGGAAGAAGAGGAGAGAGGAAGTTGCGGCCGTCGAGTCCGGGGCATGGTTCAGAAATAGAGGCCCCGCGCCACAATATAGCCCACCCCAACCTCACCACCAAAATTACTCTCACAACCCATATAGCCACCCACAACATTACTATCCCGCACTTGATCCCCATTTTACTGTCCACCATGCACAGTCCTATTCCGCACCTCCCGCTCATGCACCGTGGCGTGCGCCAAACCCCCAGAATAATCATCCACCCCCAAGAGCTTACAGAAACCCCTCGGGCGCGAGTTTCCGTCCGAACCGGGCATTCAGGGGCGACCAGGGCGCCGAGGCCAAAGACTTTCACTCCCTTAGGAGAGTCTTACACTAGTATGTTCCACCGGTTAAAGCGAGTAGGGTTGCTGAATCCGGTTGAAGCTAAGCTGCCAAACCCTCTTCCGAAGAACCCGGACCATTCAGTAAATTGTGCCTACTGCTCAGGATGTCCGGGACATGATACAGAAAAGTGTTGGAGGCTGAAGACGGCCATCCGGGAGCTCATTGACACCCGCAGGATCGAGGTCCGGACTCCAACAGAGCCCAACATCAACCAAAACCCGCTTCCGACTCATCATGAGACTAATATGATCGAGTTGGTACGGACGCGAAGGAAGGAAAGGAGAAAGCCTCTCGGACGTAATGATGATTAAGTCTAGCGGGGCGAGGAACGAGAAAAGGGCCAAGCGTGTGATGAGTCGCCCGGTTGCAAGAAAGACATACCGGGGGAGTCGGAAGCGAGGAAAGGAAAGTGTGAACGAAGTACCGGTGAAGCCGGCCAAGATAGTTGTACCGGGGGCAGCAATCAAGCCCATCCTGACAGTAGCAGGCGTTCGAATGGATCCTTTCCTCATCCAGCCGGCAACACAGCTGCCAGTAACCGATAGCCGGGCTGTCCCATGGAATTATGCTCGGATTACAACGACCTACAGAGGAAAGGAGGTGAAAGAGGAAGTTTGTGAAGCCCAAGGGTTGACCCGCTCGGGGAGATGTTTTGCCCCTGCGGAATTGAGGAAGACCACTCCGGCGGTATTGAAAAAGCCGGTCACTGATGAAGAAGCAGAAGAATTCTTGAAAAAGATGAAGCTGCACGACTACTCCGTCTTAGAGCAGTTGAAGAAGACTCCGGCGCAAATATCATTGCTATCCTTGCTGATACATTCGGAAGAACATCGGCAAGCATTGATGAAAGTCCTGAATGAGGCACATGTACCGGATAAAATCTCAGTGAGCCATTTGGAGAAGATCACCAATCGGATCTTCGAAGCAAATCGGATCACATTCACCGATGACGAGTTGCCTGAGGAAGGCACTGAGCATAACAGGGCTTTATATCTTACGGTGAAGTGTGAAGAGGCGGTGGTTACCAAAGTCTTGGTCGATAATGGGTCCAGGTGCTAACATTTGTCCTCTCTCTACACTGGGCAAATTAAAAGTAGACATCCGCAGGGTACGCGAGAACAGGGTATGTGTTCGAGGGTTTGACGGAGGAGGCAAAGCATCGGTTGGTGACATAGTGCTAATCTTGACAATTGGGCCAGTGGAGTTCACCATGGAATTCCAGGTGCTGGACATGGTGGTGTCATATAACCTCCTAATAGGGCGACCATGGATTCATGCCGCAAGAGCAGTTCCATCCAGCTTACACCAGCTCGTCAAGTTTGAATGGGACCAGCAGGAGATCGTCGTCCATGGAGAGAACGACCCACAATCAGGCACCATCATTCCCTTTGTTGAAACAGAAGAAGATGTTGGGCCGTGGGTGTATCAGGTCTGCGATGTGGTGTCCGCCCACCGAGTTCCGGAAGGGGAATGTATTCCCGGCGACAGAACAATTACTGCGGATGTCATGGTGGCGCATGAAATGTTGCGACATGGTTTCGTACCCGGTAAAGGGCTAGGTGCATCTCCGCAAGGAATTATACAACCGGTATCAGTGGTCGAAAACTTGGGAACCTTCGGCTTGGGATTCCAGCCAACCTCAGAGGACATCCGGCGAGCAAAGAAGAGTAAGCAAAAGACATGGGTGCTCTCGAAACCTGTTCCACGCCTTTCCCAATCTTTTATCAGGTCCGGAGAAAGAGGATATCCCGCGACAAAGATTCCCGGTCCTACGATCAGGCCAGATGAAGAGTTCTTCAGGAAGTTCGAGGACCTATTCACGGATGTATGTATGCTCGAGGACGGTGAAGGATCTAGTCACGCCGAGATACAATTTGTGGGACCAAAGGCAAAACTGAATAACTGGAAGGCTACTCCTCTCCCTGTCCGGAAGGAGTCTTGGTAGTTTGTCTTGGATTGTTTTTCTTTCGAAGTTTTGTATTGGGGGTTTGTCCCCGGAGTAAAATTCCGTTTGTTTTGTTCATTTTTTATTTAAGTTTGCAGTTTGTTTTCCCTTTGTACAATTCCCATCAATGAAATTTGGTTCCTTCGTGTCTAATTTTGTTTATCTTTTCTTCTTTTTACTTTTCCGAACAGCCTTCTTGCAACTGATCTTAATGATATGGCATGCTTAAAGATTAATCAACCCAGTCTAGAAAGTCAATCGGGTTTGGAAATAATAACACATGAAATAAGAAGTGACGAGAGTGAGTCGGAGTACGGCGATGATGAAGCCGAAGAAGAAATCGGTGAAGAATTAAGTCACTTCGAGGAAAAACCCAAACCGAATTTAAATGATACTGAGGCCGTTAATCTAGGGAATGCGGATGACGTCAAAGAAACCCGGATAAGTGTCCATATTGAACCCAATCTGAGAGAAGAACTGATCAAAACACTCATGGAGTTTAAAGACATCTTCGCATGGTCGTACGACGACATGCCAGGACTCAGCACTGATCTAGTGGTTCATAGATTACCCACCGATCCGGCATATCCTCCCGTCAAGCAAAAGCTGCGGAAATTCAAGACGGAGATGAGTGTGAAGATTAAGGAGGAGGTAACCAAGCAGTTGCAGGCGAAAGTCATTCGTGTCACTCGATACCCTGAATGGTTGGCTAACGTAGTACCGGTGCCAAAGAAAGACGGCAAGATCAGGGTATGCGTGGACTATCGCAATCTCAACAAGGCAAGTCCTAAGGATAATTTCCCACTTCCCAATATCCATATCCTGATTGATAATTGCGCCGGACGCGAAATTGGATCCTTTGTGGACTGTTATGCGGGATATCATCAGATTTTGATGGATGAAGAGGACGCAGAAAAGACGGCTTTTATCATACCGTGGGGGACTTATTGCTACCGAGTGATGCCGTTTGGTTTGAAGAATGCAGGAGCAACATATATGAGGGCGATGACTACGGTATTCCATGACATGATACACAAGGAAATTGAGGTGTACGTGGATGATGTGATCATAAAATCTAGGCGTCAAGAAGACCATGTTGCGGACCTCAGGAAATTCTTTCAAAGACTTCGAAGGTACGACATCAAGCTCAATCCGGCCAAATGCGCATTCGGAGTCCCATCGGGAAAGTTGTTAGGATTCATCGTCAGCCAACGGGGCATTGAGTTGGACCCATCCAAAATCAAGTCCATTCAGGAGTTACCCCCGCCGAAGAATAAAACAGAGGTAATGAGTCTGTTGGGAAGGTTGAATTACATCAGTAGGTTTATTGCCCAACTTACGGCAACTTGTGAACCCATATTCCGCCTATTGAAGAAAGACGCTGCGATAGAATGGACGGCAGAATGTCAGGAAGCGTTTGACCGAATCAAAGGGTATCTGTCAAATCCACCTGTACTAGTTCCGCCTGAACCGGGTAGACCCCTGATTCTCTATCTGACGGTTCTCGAGAATTCGTTCGGCTGCGTACTGGGGCAGCATGATCTTACTGGCAGGAAGGAACGGGCCATTTACTACCTCAGTAAGAAGTTTACGGTCCACGAGGTCAAGTACACTCATCTAGAAAAGACATGTTGCGCCCTGACTTGGGTAGCCCAAAAGCTGAAACACTATTTGTCTTCTTACACCACTTACCTCATTTCGCGTCTGGATCCGTTGAAGTATATTTTCCAGAAACCTATGCCTACAGGGAGGTTAGCAAAATGGCAAATATTGCTTACGGAATTCGACATC
The DNA here is from genome assembly GCA_032618575.1 of Nicotiana noctiflora. Lineage (NCBI taxonomy): Eukaryota > Viridiplantae > Streptophyta > Magnoliopsida > Solanales > Solanaceae > Nicotiana > Nicotiana noctiflora. The sequence continues at coordinate 40,995 of JASVEL010003928.1, forward strand.
ATATACGTGACAAGGACGGCTATGAAAGCTCAAGCCCTGGCCGACCACTTAGCTGAAAATCCCGTTGATGACGAATACGAACCTTTGAGGACGTATTTTCCAGATGAGGAAGTATTGCAGATTGAGGGGTTAGAACCTACCAAGGATCCAGGATGGAAGCTCTTCTTCGATGGAGCGGCAAACGCAAAAGGAGTCGGAGTGGGGGCTGTGCTCATATCTGAAACAGGACATCATTATCCTGTTACTGCTCAACTGCGTTTTCACTGTACCAATAACATGGCTGAGTACGAGGCATGTATCTTGGGGTTGCGATTAGCGGTGGACATGGATGTACGGGACGTCTTGGTCTTGGGGGACTCGGACCTTCTAGTACATCAGATTCAGGGAGAATGGGAAACCAGAGATTTAAAGCTTATCCCATATCGTCAGTGTTTGCATGATTTGACCAAACGCTTTCGATCGGTAGAATTCAGGCACATCCCAAGGATGCATAACGAGGTTGCCGACGCGTTGGCTACTTTAGCGTCAATGCTACATCACCCGGACAAGGTTCGTGTCGATCCGTTACATATCCAGATCCGGGATCAACATGCTTATTGTAATATGATAGAGGAAGAAGTGGATGGTGAGCCATGGTTTCATGATGTCAAGGAATACCTCAGGTTAGGAGTATACCCAGAGCAAGCAACTGGAGATCAAAAGCGAGCTATTCGGCGGTTGGCGAACGGATTTTTCCTTAGTGGAGGGGTGCTGTACAAAAGAACCCCGGATTTGGGATTGTTGAGATGTATAGATGCAAGTCAAGCCACAACAGTGATGACAGATATACACTCGGGAGTTTGCGGACCACACATGAGCGGATACGTATTGGCAAAGAAGATTCTTCGAGCAGGATATTATTGGCTCACTATGGAGCGGGATTGTATAAGTTTCGTGCGAAGATGCCATCAGTGTCAGATACACGGAGATTTGATTCATTCTCCGCCGACTGAATTGCATACAATGTCAGCACCATGGCCGTTTGTCGCATGGGGTATGGATGTTATTGGACCCATTGAGCCTGCAGCTTCCAACGGTCACAGGTTCATTCTGGTAACGATTGATTATTTTACCAAGTGGGTGGAGGCCAAAACATTCAAATCGGTGACCAAGAAGGCGGTAGTGGACTTCGTACACTCCCACATCATTTGTAGGTTTGGAATTCCAAAGATGATCATTACAGATAACGGTGCAAATCTTAACAGTGGATTGATGAAAGAGGTATGTCAACAGTTCAAGATTACACACCGAAATTCCACACCGTATCGCCCAAAAGCAAACGGTGCGGTCGAGGCGGCAAACAAGAACATAAAGAAGATATTGAGGAAGATGATAGAAGGGTCTAGGCAGTGGCATGAAAAGTTACCATTTGCGCTGTTGGGTTATCGCACTACCGTCCGGACTTCGGTAGGTGCAACTCCTTACTTGTTGGTATACGGGACGGAAGCAGTAATACCCGCAGAAGTTGAGATTCCATCCCTCCGAATCGTCGCTGAAGCTGAGATTGATGACGACGAGTGGGTCAAAACCCGATTAGAGCAATTGAGCTTGATCGATGAAAAGAGATTGACAGCAGTATGTCACGGCCAATTGTATCAAAAGAGAATGGCGAGAGCATATAACAAGAAGGTACGTCCCGGGAGATTTGAAGTGGGACAGCATGTGCTGAAGAGAGTTCTACCCCATCAGGCCGAAGCGAAAGGCAAGTTCGCTCCAAATTGGCAGGGACCTTTTGTGGTGACTAGAGTATTATCCAACGGCGCTCTATGTCTGACTGATGTCGAGGGAAGATGCACCGATATGGCTATCAATTCTGATGCAGTCAAGAGATATTATGTGTAATTCTTTAATGCATTTGTCAACGTTTGGTTTCGTTTGTGTGTATTTGGCATTTTTCGGAGAATGAAATGACGGAGGCAATTTTTCTACTACCCAAACACTTTAACCTTTGTTTCCCCATTTGAGCCTTAATTGTTCTTTCATATACCCTCTTTCGGAATCATCAAGGAAGATGTGTAACGGAATAGAAAAAAAAAAAATACAAGAAGAAAAAGTGAACTACGTTCGACCTGATTCCTCAAGAAGGATACGTAGGCGCCACACGGCTCGGTCATAATAAAATAAAAATCGAAAATCCCCCAAGCAATAAAACTGGGGCAGAAGTCATTGTTTTCGTTGGAAAGATAGTGTGGATTCCGAAAGTTGTAACAAGCTAACCGTTGAGGCTAAACCCCTTTCTTCGGCCTCACGCGCAGAAACCATATCAAGAACCAGAAAGACCTCTCGATCAGTATTTGAGAAGTGCCAAGTCATGTGAATGAAAGCCAAGAGTGACGTCCCGACCCTCGATTGAATTCAGGATGCACAAGCCGAAAGGGGGTAACGCTCTAGAGGGAATCTCAGGGATGATACCCCGCCGCAAGGAAAGAAAGCATAAATGAGAGAGTCTTAACGGTGAAAACCCTCGCGGGCACTTTAAGGCGAAGGAAGTTGAGAGAAGTAAAATGAGAGAGTCTTACGGTGAAAACCTTTACGGGCACCCTAAGGCGACGGGAGATAGAGAGAAATGAGAGAGTCTCATTAGTGAAAACCCTTTGAAGGGCACTGTGAGGTGACAGGATGAGATGGTTACAAGATGTCTGCATGAGACAAGGTTGGGACATCCGTTTACCTCTAGCGGGACGCGGTATCAGAAAGTGATTGACATGAATAGACTGGGTAGTTTAATCTCAAAGGCGCGGCATAACATTGGATCAGGCACACATTCAGATAAGTTTTCCTATTTTTGAGTTCAGAAAAGTTTTTCTCTTCTTTTGTCATTTGCGGTCGGTATTCTTTTCTTTTCTTTCATTTTCGAAAATTGATTTTTCAAAGCTTACTACCAAGTCTCCCAAAGCAGTATATTGAAAGTGAATAGGCATGGAACAAGGCAATGAGACAGAAGTCGTTACAATAGTGAGATTGGGATGACAGGCTGAGTGGAAGGTTCGCAAGAATTATGGAGTATGATGGACACATGTGGCATGTCCGAAAGATGATTTCACGCAACAGATCACCGGCTAAAAAGAGTCGGACCAAACCAAAGAGTGGAATAAAAGGAAAAAATGAGAGGTCGTCCGTGTAAAAAGCATCTTCCCAAACAAGCGTCAACGTCGTCCTCAAAGTTCGAGAAAGGCCAAGCAGCTGAAAGAGAATGGCCTCAACAAGAGTGGCACGACCACTCGCGGCATTTTGAAACTAACAATTTTTCTTTGATTTAAAGCAGGAAAAGAGGGTCCGACGGCAGAAAAGCATACCGTCCAGAAGTTTATCACACTGGGGCAGAAAATTTTCTCCTGTTGCGAAAATTTTCTGGAAAGCAAGACTCAGAGGATAAGTGTAGAAAGCAACACGAGACGGGGTGATCTTTGAGCCTGGTATCATCCCCAGCAAGTTATTGGAAAAAGAAAAAATGGCTTCGAGATTCCCCCAGCAGTATTACATCCTATAATTTGATCAAGGAAACAAAAGCGTGAGTCCCAGAAGAGGTAGGGGACGAAGGAAGAGAATGAGGGGTGAAGGAAACAAAGAATACTTCCTCAGCAGCATCACCCCCCAGCAGGCGAGTAAACAGTTCCAAAAATATCCCCAGCAGCCAGAAGAAAAGTAATACGACCGGGGAAAGAAATTCCAAGACAGGATAATCCAGAAGAGAAGGTGGTCCGAGAGGTAATGCAGGAACAAGGATAGGGTACAAGAGGCAAAGGAAGGTAATCAAGATAAGATGAAAATCAGTGAGTAGTAGTTGAAGTCAGGGAGCCCGCCTGGAGAATGGAGTGGCGATTTAATTTTGAAGTTGTAGTTGAAGTCAGGGAGCCCGCCTGGAGAATGGAGTGGCGATTTAATTTTGAAGTTGTAGTTGAAGTCAGGGAGCCCGCCTGGAGAATGGAGTGGCGATTTAATTTTGAAGTTGTAGTTGAAGTCAGGGAGCCCGCCTGAAGAATGGAGTGGCGATTTAATTTTGAAGTTGTAGTTGAAGTCAGGGAGCCCGCCTGGAGAATGGAGTGGCGATTTAATTTTGAAGTTGTAGTTGAAGTCAGGAAGCCCGCCTGGAGAATGGAGTGGCGATTTAATTTTGAAGTTGTAGTTGAAGTCAGGGAGCCCGCCTGGAGAATGGAGTGGCGATTTAATTTTGAAGTAGTAGTTGAAGTCAGGGAGCCCGCCTGGAGAATGGAGTGGCGATTTAATTTTGAAGTTGTAGTTGAAGTCAGGGAGCCCGCCTGGAGAATGGAGTGGCGATTTAATTTTGAAGTTGTAGTTGAAGTCAGGAAGCCCGCCTGGAGAATGGAGTGGCGATTTATTTTGAAGTAGTTGAAGTCAGGGAGCCCGCCTGGAGAATGGAGTGGCGATTTAATTTTGAAGTAGTAGTTGAAGTCGGGGAGCCCGCCTGGAGAATGGAGTGGCGATCTGTTTTAATTCGGTAGAGGAAAGCGGTAGAATGTAACAGAAATCTTCGGCTTGAATCCAAATTCGTAAGAAGGGACGGAGCATCAGAAGGAACGCCAAGTCAGACGAGATGGCAAGGAGCGCGACAAGATCAAGTTAAAAAGGATAGATAAGAACTTGTAGTACTGTAACTTAGTCTAGCTTCTTGTTTTTGTTGCTTAGCGCGGTGTAACAAGGAAATCAGCTAAGCGGTGGTAACAGCAGTAACAGCGGCAACAGCAGTAACAGCGAGATCGCAACAGTCATGGTAGTCCCAGCTACCAGAACTTCCCGAACTACATTGAACCTGATTCCCTTTTAGCCAGGGATATGTAGGAGACCTTTGAAGCAAGGTTCGGTCAAAACTTTTCCAAAATGCTTCATACGGAGTGTTCGAATGGGCAAAAATCGCTTATATCCGCTCATTTATCTTTGCACGAAAACTCTGCGTGTTTACGCGCAAAGAGGGGCAGATGTGAGCACGTGATTTTTGCCTTACTTGAGAAGTACTCCCAGAAAATTCAAAAATAAAAATAGTTTCGTGTTGGGTATGATTTTTGTGATTTTGTGTTATTTTATCTTTTGTGTGCGCGTTTATCTATTTAAATTAAAAATACAAAAAAATATATGCTAAGTTTTGCATTTTTAGTGTTTGATATCGAAGTCATGTGATTTACATTTTTAGGTGATATATAATTGTGTGGGATAATTGTATGCATATATATATATATATATATATACATGTACATATATATATGTGTAGTAATGAGATCGAATTGGGCCATAGTTTAGTCCAGGAAGACCAGGCCCAAACGAATCCCATACCCGTCCAGCTTCAGCCTGTGTAACACTTGATCTGGACCGTTGGATTTTATAATCCAACGGCCCAGATTAATCCATAAATCCCCAAATTCATTCAGCCTATGACTTGACCAAACGACACCGTTTGGTTTAAGTGAGAAGATCATGATCGTTGATCAAGTTTGATCCAACGATCAGGATTTAACTTCTCAAATCATATATAAAGCTCATTCCATACCCCGCCCCCCCCAAGCCAGACCCCCCCTCTCCCTTCGTCTCCCATCATCTCCTTCAGGAGCTCTCAAACACCCAGCGTAACGCCGCCGTGCCCCGCCTGCCGGAAATCGCCTCACGGCGGTTCCGGTAGGCCAATCACCACCAAACCAATGCCAAAACCTTCCCCTCACCTCCCCCATCATGAACCCAGCCTCCACTAACCTCGAATCATGCCGGAGCTCCTCGAATCTTCATTTGAAGATTCGAGTCAAACTCGAACCTATGCCAAATCACCCCAAATTCACACCACAGTCTCCTCACACCTCCCCCACACCCCCAATGACATTGGTTTGCCTCGAATCTAACCAAAAATGCAAAAGCCCCAAATCCCACCCGCAAGAACCCTAAAATTGAAAATGACGAATTAGGCCAAATTAACTGGAATTTCGGGGTCTAATGGACTTTATTCGATGTGTTCTCGTGTGAGAACACTTCGATTAAGGTCTATTCGACCTCAAAGCAGACGAGCCAAGTTCGAACCTGGGTCATTTTTTGATTTCTGAGGTATTCGTTTCCCTTCTTCCATTCCATATACCTAATTCTTGTATCTTTGCATGTTTTACTCAGTTTGTTTATTTTTGCGAATTTCTCGGAATTTTCTGTCCATCTCAACAGACCCTTTTATTTGGTCAGTTCATGTTATTGTTGTTGATTCAATTCGTTATTATGGTTATGATTACATTCTGTGTTTAATCTAGTTAAGGTCGTCGAATAGTGAATTCGATTTATTATTCCCATGATTATGCCATGAAGCGAACTCGTAGGTCGATTGTTTACTATCAGTTATATGTGTCGTAATCGATTAGACGAACGTCGTCGATTAGTGTATGAGTCTGCTGGGTAGAACAGTGTATCCGTAATGCTCGATATCAGGTCCCTCAGGAATCACTGCTCGATTAGCCACATTCCTTTGGTTTTGATAACTTTGAATTGGATTGTTTGAACTAAGTAGAGGCCATGTGATAGTCAGGCATGCCTGATTCAGCATGGTATTGATATAGTTTAATAAGATAGTTTTATAATGAAAAGGGATTTGTTGGTGGATGCAAGTGGAGGAGCACACTGTTTTGTTTGGAGAGTGGGAAGTCAGTGAATATCAGGGCCAAAAGAGTTATGTTTTAAGTCTGATAAGTGCTGTGTCAGCTGAAAATTCAGAACAAGTATGGGGGGAAATGATTAAAAAACTAAAGTACCCATGTGCTAAAGGGGGGGGCAGTAGGCTTGAATATGGAGAGGTTTCCAGGCTATAAAAGAAGCTGGAAGATACATTTTTGAGGGGGATTCATACAGACACTTGAGAGCATCTGGGAGAGGATACTTGGAGAGCAAATATACATACAGTCGGGGACATTTTTGGAGAGTACCTGGAGAGCAAAAAAAACACACACATTAGAGAGAACACTGGAGAGTAATAGTTAGAGAAAAGATAGGAGCAGAGATATTTTTGATATACACATACAAAGTCACTGTTTCATTGATTTTTGGCTACTGTCTCGTGTGCTTTGGTTCAATAGCTGAGTGTTTTTGGCCATTTGGTTGTTTGTTGTTCTTGTGTGGTTGGTGCTGTGCCATTGTTGTGATTGGTTCAGTGGTTGAGGGCCGTGGTAACTCCTGTGTTTCTGTTGAAGCATTATTGGGTCGGTTGGTTATTGTGTTGTGGCTAGACTCTAGTTCGTGGTTGTCTGTGTCAATTGCTGGTGTTGCTGGTCTTGAGTGTATGCTGTTGCTGTGTTGAGGTTGCTACTGGTGGTCATTTGTGTGTTGTTGTTGTGTCTGTGTTGCTGCTTGGTCCAACACAGTGCTGGTTCTTCTATTGTTTGAGTATTGCTGCCAGTTCATTGCTAGTGTGTTGCTACTGTTGGTCCACTGCCACTCTTTTGTTGTTCTCTTGGTCTATTGTGCTGCTGGTTGGTCTATTTGGTTGCTGCTGGTTGTTGTTTTGTGACTATAGTGGTGCTGCCTGGCTGGTTTTGGTGGCTGTCAATCCAGTTTGTCACTGGTTGTTGGTCTAAGTGACTGCTGGTCCATTGGTTGTCACTGGTTGTTGGGGCTATCGGTCTATTTGATTGCATTGGTTGTTGTGGCTGTTTGGTATACTGTTGATTGCTGTTGGTTTACTGTGGTTATTATTGGTCTTTGGTTGTTGTTCCTGTTACTGTTCTTGTTGCTGTTGCTGCATTGCCATTGCTCACTCTTCCTTGTTCTTCCGCATTCCAGGTACACACCTCTGTTATTGTAGTTCCTTGGTACGAAAAGAATGAAGTTTGAAGCTTGTGCATAAAGTCTATTGAAACATGTAGTCGTTTATAGTTCTTACGTTTAATTACATTCTGTTATTCTTCAATTAAATTTGTATTGCTAGTTTTGTTACGGAAAATGTAGCTAGACCAAAGATACACTATCATTAGATATGCACGTAAACCCGAATTAGTCTGTTGTATCTTTGTTCAATCTTCTCTATTCATGTGTATAATCTCCAAACCTGTTAAATGATAGACCTTATGTTAAAAGCAAGATTAGCTAGGGAGTTGTTACTCAACGGAATGACGTAATTAGATTAAAAAGAGTCGGGGGTGCATTTCATGTGACCCGACCCCAATTTTGGGCAAGAATGAACAAAGCGTGTCAGGAACCACAGGCGCATTTCATGCGGTGCGGTTCGTAGCAAGTTTTAAGTAATTTGGAATCAACTCTTAAGTAAGATACAGTGGGATGTAGTTCGCTTTAGATTTGAATCAAAGGTACGCCTCGCCCAAATAGTTACACTAATCACATAGCCGTCATGGATGTACATATAAATACTTAGGTTTCGAGATGCGTCGTTTCTTAACGAATATCACGCCTTTCTCAACAGTGTAAATAAGTAGTCGATCCGGGCACATATTTTAGTTTTACCTTTTTAAATACGGGTGTGCATTTCATGTGACCCAAATCCAAACCTCGAAATGTTGAATAAGAATATGTTGAGGATCCGGGTGCATTTCATGTGACGTGATTCGAAAGCATATTTTTAAGCAACTTTCTCTTTCGTAAATCACAACCAATAATAAAAGCGGTAAAAGGGGTATTAACTTGCACTAAGTATATAATTGTAAAAAGCAGATAGATAAGCCGAACACGACAGTTGAGCGACCGTGCTAGAACCACGGAATTCGGGAATGCCTAATACCTTCTCCCGGGTTAATAGAATTCCTTATCCGGATTTCTGGTTCGCGGACTGTTAAATAGAGTCATTCTTTTCCTCGATTCGGGATTTAACCGGTGACTTGGGACACCATAAATCTCCCAAGTGGCGACTTTGAAATAATAAAAATAAATCCCATCTCGATTGTCCTTTAATTGGAAAAACTCTTTGCATCCTTGCGGGTGCGTAAAAAAGAGGTGTGACAAGAGGCTTTCAGGGAAATAAATCGATAATGGGAACACTTTAAGAATAAATAAGACAAATTTGAATGACACCGAGCCGGTTAACTTGTGAACCGTCGAAGAGATCAGACAGACCAAGATAAGCATCCACACAGATGAGAAAACTCAAGATGCAATAATCCAGCTCTTGTTTGAGTTTAAAGATGTGTTTGCTTTGTCTTACGAGGACATGCCACGATTAGGAGTCGATCTAGTGGTGCTTAAATTACCAATCTACCCTGACTGTCGTGCAGTGCAACAAAAGTAGAGGAAGTTCAAAATTGACATCAGTGATAAGATCAAAGAAGAAATCACCAAGCAGTTAAAAACGGGGGTAATTCGAGTGGTACAGTATACCACGTGGTTGGCTAATGTTGTTCCTGTGCCAAAGAATGATAGGAAAACTCAAGTATGCGTGGATTACCGAGATTTGAATAAGGCAAGTCCCAAAGATAACTTCCCTTTACCGAACATCCACATCCTCGTTGACAACTGTGCAAAGCATGAGATACAATCATTTGTAGATTGTTATGCGGGATATCATCAAGTATTGATGGAAGAAGAGGACACCGAGAAGACTGCTTTCACCACACCTTGGGGCCCTTACTGCTACTGAGTCATGCCATTCGGTTTGAAAAATGCTGGAGCGGCATACATGAGAGCCATGACTGTCATCTTCCACGACATGATGTATTAAGAAATAGAGGTGTACGTAGACGATGTGATCATCAAGTCCAAAACTCAGGGCGATCACGTCCGAGACTTGAGGAAATTCTTCGAAATATTGCGAAAGTACGATTTGAAGCTGAATCCGGCCAAATGCGCCTTCGGAGTCCCATCAGGTAAACTCCTGGGTTTCATAGTCAGTAGAAGAGGTATTGAATTGGATCCAACAAAGATAAAAGCCATCCGGGACTTAACTCCTCCAAGAAAGAAGAAAGGCGTAATGAGTCTTTTTGGTCGACTAAACTACATCAGCAGGTTCATCGCTCAATTGACTTCTATGTGTGAGCCCATATTCAAGTTGCTGAAGGAAGACGCTGCAATCAAGTGGACAACTGAATGTCAAGAGGCTTTTCACAAAATCAAAGAATATTTGTCGAATCCTCCAGTCTTAGTCCCGCCGGAGTAGGGGAGACCTCTGTTCTTGTATCTGACAGTCTTGGAAAACTCTTTTGGCTGTGTCCTCAGACAACATGATGTAACGGGGAAGAAAGAGCAGCTAATCTACTATTTGAGCAAGAAATTCACTAGTTATGAGGTCAAGTACACTTTGCTAGAGAGAACATGCTGTGCTCTGACATGGGCCACTCAGAAATTGAGACACTACCTCCAAGCTCATACAACTCACCTCATTACCAGGTTGGATCTTTTGAAGTACATATTCCAAAAACCGATGCCCACAAGAAAGTTGGCGAAATGGCAAATACAGCTCACTGAGTTCGACATAGTCTATGTCACTCGCACGACAGTGAAGGCCCAGGCGTTGGCAGATCACTTGGCTAAAAATCCGGTTGACGAGGAATACCAACCATTGAATACCTACTTTCCACATGAAGAGGTACACACGATAGAAATTGTCTCAGAGGACGCTCATGCTTGGAAGATGTTCTTCGACAGAGTGGTAAACGCTAAAGGTGTAGGGATTGGGGCAATTTTGATCACTCGTACCGGTCAGCATTACCTAGCTACGGCCAGGCTCCGCTTCTTTTGCACAAACAATACAGCTGAATATGAGGCATGCATCATGTGCATAAATATGGAAATTGATTAGGGTGTTGAAGATTTACTGATCATGGGAGATTCGTATCTGATTATCAAATAAGACCAAGGTGAATGGGAGACCCGAGACGTTAAGCTCCTTCATTAACGACAACATGTGGATAATCTTGGCAAGCGATTCGCATCGATAGAGTTCAGGTACATCCCACGATGTCACAATGAACTAGCTGACACACTTGCCACTCTAGCTTCAATGCTACCTTATCCAGGCAACGCCCACGTCGATCCTTTGGAAATCCAAATCAAGGAAAGACACGGTTATTGCAATGTAATCGAGGCTGGGCCAAACATCGAGGCGTGGTACTACGATATCAAGAGATTCTTGAAAACACAAGAATACCTTGAACATGCTTCTGGAGATTAGAAGAGAACCATCCGGCGGCATGCATGTGGTTTCTTTTTTAGCGGCGAGGTCCTGTATAAAAGAACCCCAGATCTTAACCTTTTAAGATGCGTTGATGCTGAAGAAGAAGGGAGAATCATGCATGAAGTACACGCTGGAGTGTGTGGACCTCATATGAACGAGTATGTCTTGGCCAAGAAAATTCTTCGAGCTGGGTATTATTGGATAACTATGGAGAAAGACTGTTTCAGTTTCGTCTGGAAATGCCATCAGTGTTAGGTGCATGGAGATCTAATTCATGCACCTCCAACCGAGCTACATCCTATGTCGCCTTGGCCTTTTGTCACCTGGGGGATGGATGTCATTGGCCCAATTGAGCCAAAAGCTTCGAATGGGCACCGATTCATACTGGTCGCTATTGATTACTTCACAAAATGGGTTGAAGCTGTCACTCTCAAATCAGTCACTAAGAAAGCCGTGGTGGAATTTGTACATTCAAATCTTATCTGTCATTTTGGTATGCCTGGAATTATCATCACAGACAATTCTGCGAACTTGAATAGTCGTTTGATGGAAGAAATGTGCGAACAATTTAAAATAACGCATAGGAACTCCACTCCTTATCGGCCCAAAGCCAATAGCGCCGTTGAAGCAGCAAACAAAAACATCAAGAATATTTTGAGGAAGACAATCCAAAGTTCTAAATAGTGGCATGAGCAATTACCTTTTGCCTTACTAGGATATCATACTACTGTGCACACATCGGTAGGAGCAACCCCATACCTGCTAGTTTATCGAACCGAGGATGTGATACCGGCAGAGGTAGAGATTCCTTCTCTTTGGACAATTGTTGAAGCAGAGATTGAAGATAGCGAATGGGTTAAGACTCGATTGGAGCAGTTAACCTTAATTGACGAAAAGCGAATGGCCGCGGTCTGTCACGGGTAGTTGTACCAACAAAGGATGGCTCGTGGTTACAATAAGAAAGTACGACCCAGAAATTTTGAAGTAGGTCAGTTGGTATTAAGACACATTCTTCCACATCACCAGGAAGCGAAAGGAAAACTTACTCCTAATTGAAGGGGCCATACATCATCACGAAGATATTGCCGAGAGAAGAATTATACTTGGGAGATATGGAAGGAAATGATCCTGAAATAGCAGTGAATGTAGACGCTGTCAAAAGGTATTATGTTTGAGTTTGCTTCGGTGATGTCTTTGCGTGTTGGAATGATGAAGGCTTTTATTCCTGCTACCCAAACACTACCAACCCTTTTGTAAACACTTTGAGCCAGTTACATTTCCTTGGATACCCTCTTTGGAATCCAAACCAAAACCAATAAAAAAGAGGAAAAAGAAATCCAAAAACAAAACAAAACAAAATTTCCTGAACTACGTTCTGACTTGATTCCGAAAGGATATGTAGGCAGCCTCTATCTGAGGTTCAGTCACACCAAAACAAAAATCTAATTGTCTCCAAAATTGAAACTGGGGTAGGTATTATAGTGGTTTGACCAAGAGTTCACTAGATGGTTCCAAAGTTGTAATTTTGTCCATAATTCTTTTCACCCAAAACCGAGTACAAGTCCTTCAAGATCGACGCAGAGGCATAGAAACTGAGTAACATCATTGTTGAGAACCGAAGCATTTTAAATTAAGAGAAATAAAATGAGAGATTCTTATTGGTGAAAACCTTCGGGCACCATAAGGCGATGGGAGTAGAGAAATACAAAATGAGAGAGTTCCTTAGTGAAAACTTGCAAAGAGTGCTATCGGGCGATGGTAAGAAGATAAATGAGAGAGGTCGACTAGCGAAAACCCGCAAAGGGCGCTATCAACCGAAAAGAGGATTTCACCACTAAAGGTCCTGGCAAGGTTCCCTAGTTTGGAAACATAGACCCGTTTTGGTTCATGAGAAAATGGAAGTTCGTGACGATCGGGCATCCAGTTCAAAAAGCATGTCATGTCAGTTTGAAGCCAGCATACACCCCAGATAAGTCCTTCTTTTTCCCCCGAAAAGGACGCCTCTATTTTTCATTCATTTTTTCATTCTTTGTCCATCTTTCTTTGAATCCCTTTCGGTTTAACTTTGAATTCCGAAACTATTACAAAGAAAAGGCGGTAGGACCATTTATACATAACTCCGTCTGGTAAAACGGCAAAGAAAAATACCCAACCTCAGTGGTGTACTGATCCAATCCCGAATGATCATGATGGTCAATTGTTTCCAAAGGAAAGGACGTTAGGAAGAAAAAGGAAATCAAAGACCAAGGTTTTAAAAACAGAACGAAGTAAAAGGACAGAGCCCACACGGGCAAGTCATCATGGAATTCCAAGGATGAACCCGGTCAGGTTGAAAGAAAGTCACCCTCTAAGACAATCAGCAACAAATTTCTCAATAGAAATGGGGCCATGATTAAGCGATGAAGATAATCAAGGAAACAAAATCAACCACTGTTTCAGCTAACAAATTGTTCTTTGTTGAAAACACGTCTATCTCAAATTAGTTGTGCAAGAAGAAGGTGCAGCCTAAAGAAATGAAATGCGCGAGCATTGAAATAGCTCCGTGACAAGGAAAATGCCCAAAAGGGAAGTTTCTTTTCAAAAGCACTATTTTATGCATTTGTTGATGACTAAAAGGAAAACACCTAAAAGAAAACCCAAAAATGAAGAAGGAAGGAAAGGAAAATGAAAATCCCAAAAGAGAATCAAATCATGTTTGATTCACGTCCAAGCAACGGTCACAGTCAATATAACCTGGTCTAATAAGTCCAAGATCGATCCCACAGGGAATTAACCTACCAATTACAACTTCCACAACCCAAGAATACTTCCGAATCAAGTTCCCAAAATTTCGAGTATATGTTTATATGATTTTCGACTAACTACTACCTTTGCAAGAATTAAAAAGGCTTAAAAAGAAAGAATTGAGTATTAGGTAAAATAATATGGAAAAAGACTAAGGTATTGATTTCCCCTATTGATGGAATCCCTTATCATTATGCTCATACAAATTGTTAATATATTCTATCAATCATGAACGCTATTTGTATCGTAACCCTCTCCCCAACAATTACAATAATTTACTAGTGCACTCTCCCGAGCTACCCTAGCTAGCTTTAATTTGAATAGTTCACTTAAGATTGCACCCAAGACTTCGTTATTCCTAACCCCGTCTTTACGCCTAAAGTTATAGATTCCTCCAATAACCTAGGTGTGGTGTTGTTCAATAATAAACCTAAATATGCACTATTTTCCAAGTTATGCACACTAAATAGGCACAGCTAATTGGGGATCCTACCAATTAACTACAACAAGAATGAAGTTGAACAAATAGAAATCTAGCTAACAATTTGTAATCACATAAACGATAAGTTCATCACTCAATAGGTTCCATCAAAACCTTAGAAAAGGATTTAGCTACTCATGCTCAAAGAAACAAGAATAATAATTGAATTCATAAATAAATACTTGATATAAAATAAAGGAATGAGTTGAGAGAGTTCTCTCTTACTAATTGTCTTGCAAAAGTAGTGAAAAATAGACAACATGCCTCTATTGGGCAAACTAGGGGTTTATATAGAGGATTTAGGGCTTAAAAACTTAATTTGTACAAAACTAGGACTAATATTTGCGGCTCCTTCCGCGGTTCTTCCGCAGTCGCGGACTGCGGACGAACCGCGGACAGAACAGTTCTCTGAATCTTCAAAAATCTTCTGCAGGCCTGTTTTTCCGCGGTTCCACCGTGGTCGCGATGAAACCGCGATTTATCACCCTGTTCCGTTCGGAATTAGGAAACTCTCAAAACATGAATGTTGTAGCCCTTTGCGTTAGCTTTCCAATCATATATTATGGAGCCAAAATAGAGTTCGGAGAGAAACGTTATGTCCAATTTACTGGACAGTGCACAATATGCCTCATCCATTCTTCGCTTGTACTACACTATCAAATTTGACCCCCGAACTCGATCCCGGATTAATTCCTTGAGCTTTTACTTAGACTTAAAGCTCAAAATTACTTAAATTCATTCCATAACATCCATATAGCTCGGAATCACACCTTCCCGGCTATTTTCAATATAAGTTCTTGACTTGTACCACACTTTGGCCTTTTTCACTATCTTTTGACTCCAAAACTTGCTCTTTTAGTCTTCATTAGCTCATGTGTACCTATAACACACTAATAACACTAATAAAAGCATTTTGTCATCTTAAACAATAACAAAACAACAATAAAGCATGATTATTTAGGGCATAAATATAGTCAAATTCGCCTATTATTAATACCCCACACTTAAACATTTGCTCGTCCTCGAGCAACCTTAATCACACTTTAGGAAAATTTTATTTATGTCTCCCCCAAATTATGTCAAAAAATCTATTTTTCATGATTGACCTAAGATATGCACAATCCTTACTTAACCGTAAACTCTCATACTAGCACATTATTGCTTACTCTATTTATTATCAAAAACTTGCAAATTTACCTTCTTCCTCTTGAGTTACACACCCTCACATAGTTTATTGAGAGAAGTTCCCATACATAAACAATTCAGAACATGGAACTTATAAATATCAAAAAAAGTCACTCATTCTCAACAAAGAACATTCATATGCATACAGATACACCATAGGCTTGCCCCTAGTGTAATACTCCACTAATCGAGTTATTCAATCATAGATCAAGAGGTCTTTAAGGGTTGTAATGTTGGCTACGGGACGGGTGGGATACTTTTGGTTACAGTGGCTAACCTCCCTAAGCACTTTTCTTTTCCTTTTTACAATTCCCTTTTCGTTTTCTTCCTTATGTCTCCCCTAAACATTCCTTCACCTTTATTTACTTTGAATCTCCACTCGTCTTTTGTTGGTGTAACTGACCATTTGGTGTAACTGCCCTTTCTATTTTTCATATATACATTGATATAGCTCTTTTTCTCAGAATATCTTTTTTTTTTCTCATTGCTTTGCAACACATTTACATTATTTTGGCCAGTTCACTATTTTCTACCATTCATTCTTGATTTTCCCTTTTTCAATTTCCCTTCACCCCACACTTAGACTTTTGCATATTCATTACAATACAAGTGCTTCTAGGAGGTAAAGTAGAGCAATATAATAATTTGATGAACATTCAAGGGTTATCAAAGAATAGGCTTTAAGCTCAAAGGGGTTAACTAAGATATTATGTACGAGTGAGTTCATGTCTATTGGTTTATGAGGTTACACAAAGAAATGCCTCTATCTTTTATACAACCAAACAACTTCTATTTCGCTTTGCAAACACACAGGGCAAGTTCTAGGCATCATGTAAATCATACAATGTAAGTAAAACCTCACACACACATAGCATGCAACTCATTTGGAATCCGTTTCATCTACAAAGTTCTATCGATGTTCAAGCAAGCATTATTGTGCAAATTTAAGGCATATTTAGATTCTACAGTCAAGCTTAGAAAATACATTCTTAAGTTCAATTAAGCTTTGCTAATGTGCATACTTGGGTTTACATGTTACCCTTTGTCCTCTAATCCTAAGAAAAGAAAAATCTACCTAACCCGGTTCAGTAAAACCCCTTGGAAAAGAACCGTGGTCAAAAGAAAAACCAAGGGGAAGATGATACACTACCTAAAAAAAGAAATAAAAGAAAGAAAAATTCCTACATGGACTACTTCCCTCAAGAGTACCTGTCCTATATAGTCCGTCATAAGGAAGAGTCCTCTACTCATATTTTTGTATTTTTTCAAATTTTCTGATTTTTTTTGTGTTTTTATTCCGACTTGGACCCTTAAGAAACCCGTCGTCAAGTGTCCATCATCGGTCCAAGCCAGCTAATATAATTTACAGCTACATCTACTATATACAATATACAATACAAGATAAGTCTCCCACCCCACACTTAAAATCATGCCATGTCCTCATGGCATAATAATACATGTATAGCACAGAAGGGTGGGAAAACTTACCTAGGATCTGCCCCGCGTTTAGCCACTTTATCACTTTCTTTTTCACCTTATCCTTCATATTCGGGTTCATCCTTCTTTTGCGTTTCCTAGAAGGTTTGTGCTCCTCTTCCCGGAAAATCTTGTGCATGCAGTATGCAAGGCTGATCCCCTTTATATCTGCCATGGTCCAACAATTGGTAGCTTTACATTCCTTGAGTACCTGTAATAGCTTTTGAGCCTGCACATCTAGCAAACCAGATGAAGTAATAACAGGTAAAGTGGAGTTAGGACCTAGAAATTCATACCTGAGATGAAATGGTAGTGGTTTAAGCTCAAGTTTTGGTGGCTCTTCTATGGATGGCTTTGCAGGAGGGGTCTCTCTTTTCTCTAAATGTAGAGGCTCGAATTCAATCCCTCTCTCCCAAAACCCCTTGCCTTCCACAGATATTACCCATTATGCTAAACTTTCACCATTTACCTCTTCCATGTTCATCATGCATGCTTGAAGTGGATCTTCAATGGTCAACTCTGCATCATTTGTCTCCACTATCACAACAACCGCATTAATAAGAGAGCAATTCGCGAACTTACTAGGGCGCCTCATGGATTTTTGCACATTGAATATGATCTCCTCATCATTCAACCTCATCTTGAGTTCCCCAGTTTCACAATCAATTAGAGCTCTCCCGGTGGCTAGGAATGGTCTTCCTAGGATTATAGGAATTTCCTCGTCCACCTTGCAATCAAGAATCACAAAATCGGTGGGAAACACGAACTTCCCTACCTGGATAAGCACATCATCTAAAATACCAAATGGACGCTTAGCCGTCCTGTCAGCAAGCTGTAATAACATAGAGGTAGGTCTGACTCTCCCAATGCCTAGCCTCTTATAAATAACCAAGGGCATGAGATTAATGCTCGCCCCCAAATCACACAATGCCTTTGCAAAAGCAAAATTTCCTATAGTGCATGGGATGGTGAAGCTACCTGGATCAGATAGCTTCTCAGCAATGGGTCTGGAGACCACTGCACTACAAGTCTAGGTAAGGGTCACGGTGGCCAAGTCTTGGAAATCAAATTTCCGCGACATCAAGTCTTTCATCATCTTAGCATACCCATGCATTTCTTTTAAAGCTTCAATTAAGGGAATGTATACTTGGATTTGCTTGAGTATATCAAAGAACTTTTTGTATTGCTCTTCTTTCTGGTGCTTGGCCAACCTTTGGGGGAATGGTGGTGGAGGCCTCTTCTTCCCAATGACTTGGGACTTTTCTTTCTCTATCACTTTCTCTTTAACCTGCTGCTCTACATGTTCAGCTACTTTCTCCGTTCCCTGCTGTCCTCTTTATTTTCAGCAGCTGGCTGGACTGTAACTTCTATCAACCCTGTGGACTCATCCAGTTCAATGGGCACTGGAGTGAGTGTCTCGGCATTTGTGTTGCATTTCTCTTCTTCTTTCTCATCATCAAAATCTCTATCGCTTCTCAAAGTCACTGCCATCAACTGCTTTGGGACTTGGTCTTTTGGGTTTGTTTGTGTATCTGCAGGCAATGTCCCTTGAGGATGATTGTTAAGTGACATAGCAATCTGGCCCATCTGTACTTCCATATTTTTGATCGTTGCGTCATGTGCATCTATTCTTTCATTTGTTTTGGCATTTGACCCAATTACCTGCTGCATCATAGCTTCCAACCTTGCAAGCCCATCGTCATGTCTACCCCCATGCTGTGGTGGAGGTGGATGATATCCCTGCTGCTGATTGCTGAAATTCTGAAGTCTAGGATATGGAGCCATGTTGTGTGGTGGCCTCATACATGCTGCATTATATTGTGGCTGAGGAGGCCTAAACTGCTGTGGAGCCTGCTGACCCCAACTCTGGTTACCTGGTCTCTACTCTCCATAGTTAGCCACATAATACATGTGTTCATGCTGATGATGATGCTCTTGGTCTACAACCCATGGATTACCTATGGGTTGGCTAATGCAAGATGTGCATAAACCACCGTTGGTAGTGCCTACAATATGAACTTGTTGCTTAACCCCTGATTCTTCCACCTTCTTTGTCAGGATGCTCATTTGTGTCAATAAAGTTGCCACATTCTCTTCTAGAGTGTTGGATGGATTCAGAGGTACAGAGTGTACCACTAGAGTGATATGAGCATTCCTGGTCGTCCACCCGGAGTTTTGAGCCATCTTGTCTAGCAAATTTTGGCCCTCTCTCCAAGTCTTGCTCAGAAAAGCCCCACCTGCTGAAGCATCTACAATATTCTTCATACTATCTGAAAGCCCCATGTAGAACCTTTGACCCAACATCTGCTCCGGAATCCCATGGTGAGGACACATAACAAGCATACCCTTGAATCTGCCCTAAGTTTCATGTAATGTCTCCATTGGTTTCTGCTTGAAGCTCACAATCTCATCAATTTGTTGAGCTGTTTTGTTAGGTGGATGACACTTCTTGTGGAATTGTTTGACGAACTCATCCCAAGTTTCAATAGAGTTTATGGGGAGTGAGTTTAGCCATACCTGTGCAGCTCCTGTAACTGAGAACGGAAAGAGCAATAATCTGATGGCTTTCGGAGTCACATTCGGTTGCCTCTGTGTCTTGCATATCAAGAGAAAGTTCTTCAGGTGCTGCTGTGGATCTTCAACCTGAGACCCAGAGAATAATCCCTTGTTTTGCAACAAGTGTAACATGTTGTTAGTAATCTCAAAAGACTCAGCTTGAATTGCTGGCACAACAATGGCAGTTGCCAAATTATCCGTTGTGGGTTGTGCCCAGTCATATAGTGCACCTTCCTGTGCCTCCTACGCATCTTGCATATTTAACCCAACTTGTTGGTTTGGTTCGTTTATGTCACCCATGTCGAAGTCTAGTTTGATTGGTTGTTGAGATTGCTGAATTTGTTTGATAGCCTTGTTACGTGCCCGAAAAGTTTTCTCGGGGTCTGAGAGTCCTTCAATTAGTTCTCCAGTCCTTGCAGATTTTCTAGGCATGCACCGAGTACCCAAATCAACAACCGTCAAAATATTCAATGTAAAGTGTAGAAAGAACCTGACTACACAAGAATCTTGAAGTTCTGTCAATGGCAATTGATAATTCCGTTAATTCCCCGGCAACGGCGCCAAAATTGATTCACGTCCAAGCAACGGTCACAGTCAATATAACCTGGTCTAATAAGTCCAAGATCGATCCCACAGGGAATTAACCTACCAATTACAACTTCCACAACCCAAGAATACTTCCGAATCAAGTTCCCAAAATTTCGAGTATATGTTTATATGATTTTCGACTAACTACTACCTTTGCAAGAATTAAAAAGGCTTAAAAAAAAGAATTGAATATTTGGTAAAATAATATGGAAAAAGACTAAGGTATTGATTTCCCCTATTGATGGAATCCCTTATCGTTATGCTCATACAAATTGTTAATATATTATATCAATCATGAACGCTATTTGTATCGTAACCCTCTCCCGAGCAATTACAATAATTTACTAGTGCACTCTCCCGAGCTACCCTAGCTAGCTTTAATTTGAATAGTTCACTTAAGATTGCACCCAAGACTTCATTATTCCTAACCCCGTCTTTATGCCTAAAGTTATAGATTCCTTCAATAACATAGGTGTGGTGTTGTTCAACAATAAACCTAAATATGCACTCTTTTCCAAGTTATGCACACTAAATAGGCACAGCTAATTGGGGATCCTACCAATTAACTACAACAAGAATGAAGTTGAACAAATAGAAATCTAGCTAACAATTTGTAATCACATAAACGGTAAGTTCATCACTCAATAGGTTCCATCAAAACCTTAGAAAGGGATTTAGCTACTCATGCTCAAAGAAACAAGAATAATAATTGAATTCATAAATAAATACTTGATATAAAATAAAGGAATGAGTTGAGAGAGTTCTCTCTTACTAATTATAATGCAAAAGTAGTGAAAAATAGACAACATGCCTCTATTGGGCGAACTATGGGTTTATATAGAGGTTTATGGCTTAAAAACTGAATTTGTATAAAACTAGGACTAATATTTGCGGCTCCTTCCACGGTTCTTCCGCGGTCGCGGACGAACCGCGGACAGAACAGTTCTCTGAATCTTCAAAAATCTTCTGCAGGCCTGTTTTTCCGCGGTTCCACCACGGTCGCAGTGAAACCGCGGTTTATCACCCTATTCTGGTCGGAAATTGAAAAAACTCAAAACATGCAAGTTGTATCCCTTTGAGTTAGCTTTCCAACTATATATTATGGAGCCAGAATGGAGTTCTGAGAGAAACGTTATGTCTAATTTACTAGACAGTGCGTAATATGCCTCATCCATTCTTCGCTTGTACTACACTATCAAATTTGACCCCCGAACTCGATCTCGGCTTAATTCCTTGAGCTTTTACTCAGACTTCAAAGTTCCAAATCACTTAAATTCATTCCATAACATCCATATAGCTCGAAATCACACCTTTCCGGCTATTTTCAACATAAGTTCTTGACTTGTACCACGCTTTGGCCTTTTTCACCATCTTTTGACTCCAAAACTTGCTCTTTTAGTCTTCATTAGCTCATGTGTACCTATAACACACTAAGAACACTAATAAAAGCATTTTTTCATCATAAACAATATCAAAACAACAATAAAGCATGATTATTTAGGGCATAAATATAATCAAATTCACCTATTATCAATGTTAGTCTAGTCTTTCTTTCAAAACCCCGGCCAGAAAATCGAGGGTCTCCCAGCCAGAAAGCCGTGAAGCATTCTTTACAAAATCCCGGCCAGAAAACCAAGGATCTCCCACCCAGAAAGCCGTGAAGCATTTCTTTCAAAACCTCGGCCAGAAAATCGAGGATCTCCCGGTCAGAAACCCATGGAGCATTCTTTTCAAATCCTGGTCAGAAAATCGAGGATCTCCCGGTCATCAAAAACTGTGGAGCATTTCTTCCAAAACTCCGGCCAGAAAACCGAGGGTCTCCCGTTCAGAAAGCCGTGAAGCATTTCTTTCAAAATCCCGGCCAAAAAACCAAAAATATCCCGACAAAAAATCGCGGAGCAATTCTTTTCAAAATCCTGGCCGAAGATCGAAGATCTCCCGGCCAGAAAATCGTTGATCATTTCTTTTTAGAGTATCCCGGTTAGAAAACCGAGAATCTCCCAGCCAGAAAGCTGTGAAACCGTGGAATCTTTTTTAAAATATCTCGGCCAGAAAACCATGGAACCTTTTTAAAAAAAAAAAAAATCTCCCGGCCAGAAAATCGCTGAGCATTTATTTTCAAAACTAGGTTTAAAAAATCAAGATTCTCTTGGCCAATACCAAAGAGTCTTATTAATCACTTTCTGTGTCACGACTAACTCACAAAATTTTCCTAGTGAAACTGGGGCAGAAAAATTTCGTTCGTTCGTTCGTTCGTTCGTTTTATTGTCTAAGCAGGTTTGACCTCGGGACGTAAGGATCGAGATAACCTACGAGTTGAGTCTCAATCTAGAATAAAGAAAGAAGAAAAGAGCCAAGAAGAAGATGAGCTCAAATGTTGGAGTAAACAGAGGCGCGGACTGCTCAGAATCTGATTGAAGTCAGGAGTTCCGCCAATCCCATTTCACTCAATGTTACAGAAATAAACGAGCACGTACAGCTTGCGAGCATCAAGATTCAGATCGAGGTCTATAGCGAAATCAGCTAAGACTCAAGATCAAGTTTTCAAGAGAATTATAGATAGAAATCTTGTAACTCATAGTTGATAGCATAGTTAGCTTAGCTTTAAATTCCTTTTGGTTGTAATAAGGAGGTCAGTAACCAGTAAGCAGCAATAGCAGCAACAGTAGCAACAGTAACAGCAAAGTGTTAGGCCACGGTAGTCCCAGCTACCAAAGTTTTCCGAACTATATTGACCTGATTCTTGTTTAGCCTAGGATATGTAGGAGGCCTTCCGAAGCAAAGGCTCGATCAAGATCTTTTCAAAATGCTCGAACGGGCAAAAATTGCTCGTATTCGCTCATTTATCTTTGCACGAAAACTATTCGCGTTTCCGGGCAAAGAGGAGCAGCTGCGAGCACGTGATTTTTGCTCGCATGAGAATTACTCCCAAAAATCCAAAAAAATAAAATAGTTTTGTGCTGTGTGTGATTTTCTGTAAATTTTGTGTGATTTTTTTAATTATTATTTACAGTTTTGTCCGTGCGTGATCAATTATAGACTAATGTAAAATAAAAAATATATGTTGCATTTGCATTTAGGTCTTATTTAGAGTAATAAAGTTTGTTTTCAAAATATATATAAAATAAAAATCACAAAAAATAATGCATCTTTTACATTTTTAGCATTTAAATGTCTAGTTGTGTGATTTATATTTAATTGATATTTAATTGTGTGACGACCCAAAGGGTCATCACTTGTTTTATTAATCATTTCGAGCTTTTTGAGGTCTTGAAAACCTCATTTATAGTTGCCTCAATTTGCGTGCACAGTCCGGGCACAAAGCTGGAAAATAGTTATGTTGAAATATGTGAAATATGTGAAAAAGTTGAAGAATTTTGATATTAATATTGATATGGTTGACTTTGGTCAACATTTTTGGTAAACGGACCCGGATCCGTGATTTGACTGTCTCAGAAAATCCGTAGAAAAATATGGAACTTGGGCATATGCTCGGAATTGAAATCCGAGGTCTAGAACCCCGGTAAAAGAATTTTTCTGTTAAATTGTTTTCTGAAAATGTTTAAGGAAAATGAAACTAATTTTTGATTAAAAAGTACTGGTATCGGGCTCGTATTTTGGTTCTGACGCCCGGTACAGGTCGTATATATTGGTTAAGCGCTTCTTGTAAAGTTTGGTTGAAAACGGACGTCATTTGACGCATTTCGGCCTTAAATTGGAAATTTTGGAAATTATGAAATTTGAAGAATTCTTGAGTTTTAAGGCTCAATCCATTGATTTTGATGTTATTTTAGCGATTTGATCGCGCGAGCAAGTTCATATGATGTTTTTGAGTTAGTGTGCATATTTGGTTTGGAGCCGGGGAGCTCGGGTAAAGATTTGATAGGCCGTTGGATGAAATTCTGAATTTTTGCACTGCTGGTTTTTCACCCAGCTGTTGTCTTCGCAATTGCGAAGTATTTCTCGCAATTGCAAAGGTGGCAGGTCAAGGCAGGGTTCGCAAATGCGAACCCTTGGTCGCAAATGCGAAGGTGCCCAGGACCGTTTGGGTTCGCAAATGCGAACCAAACCTCGCAATTGCGAGGCCTCCAGTGAAAAGGCATGCTTCGCAAATGCGAAGCATTCTTCGCAAATGCGAAGGTCCCTCAGCCCAGCCTTGTTCGCAAATGCGAACAATCGTTCGCAAATGCGAAAGTCCCTAGAGGCAGCCTAGTTCGCAAATGCGAACATATGTTCGCAAATGCGAAGCCCCAGATTTGCCTTGGCTTCGCAAATGCGAACAAAAGGTCGCAAATGCGAACTTCCCAGCCTTAGCTTATTTTTCAAACTCCAGAAATTGGTCGGGGTTCGCAATTGCGAACCCGTGTTCGCAAATGCGAACACAGAGACCTGTAAAACACGATTTTCAGTTCATTTCTTCACTTTTTACAAAACAAAAAAACCCATTTGCGATTCTTCACGGATTCCTTCTTCATCAAAACAATTGTAAGTCACTTTTTACTTAATTCTTTCAATTCCTAACATCATTAAACATGTTTTTCAATAGAAATCAAAGGTTTTCATGGTAGAATTTCTTGTTTTTGTTAAAATATAGGGTTTTTCGTAAATTGGGAAATTGGACCTCGAATTGAGGTCCGATTTTGAAACAAATCATATACATGAACTCGTGGGGGGATGGGTAACCAAATTTTGGTCCTAACCCCGAGTTCCGACCATGTGGGCCCGGGGTCGAAAATTACTATTCCGGGGCAGAATGTTGTAAAAGTTATAATTGGTCTTAGGAATTAGTTTGTTGAGTAGTATTGATGATATTAAATCAATTGTGTATAGATACGATTAGATTGGAGTCAAATTCGAAAAGAAAAGGCATTGTTACGGATTGAATCATTCGTAAACTTTCAAAGTAAGTGTTTGTTCTATCCTAGCTCGAAGGAATAGGAATTTAGTTATGAATAAATTGTTGATTAAGAGTTATTGGTGTTATACCGGTAATGGAGATAAATTGTTGAAATTATTATCAATTATTGGTTTAAAACCGGTAATTATAAATATTGTTGATGTAGAGATTATTGGCTAAATGCCGGTAATATATATATATTTATGAATTGGGATCGTGTGGCGCGCCGACCACTTATATATTTATGAATTGGGATCGTGTGGCGCGCCGACCACTTATATAATAAGAAATGGGATCGTGTGGCACGCCGACCACAAAGTGATTTAAATCTTGGCATTGGCCATAGTTGCCGGTAGCCTATTGATATATTTGGGAGCGGGTGGTACGCCTACCACAAGATGTAATTACTGTGATAGTGGGGAGCGGGTGGTACGCCTACCACGAGATATGAAATGAGAGAGGAATTGAGACATGAAAGTAAGATTTATTACGTTGATTAGATTATTCTGGATATCGTGAGTTATTGACTGTTATTTCAGAGCAGAATCTTTCCTTATAAATGTATTGTATATATATATATATATTGCAACTGTAAAGGTTTATGTGGGTTACTGGCCTTAGCCTTGTCACTAGTTCGCTGGGATAGGTCAGGCACTTACCAGCATATGGGGTGGGTTGTGCTGATACTATACTCTGCGCTCTTTTTGCGCAGATACAGGTTACGGACAGCAGCAGCGGCAGTAGTGATTTGTGGATTTTCCGACTATTGAGATTACGAGGTAGCCTTGCAGGCGTCCGCAGGATCCGTTGTCTCTTCTATCTATGCTTTTCATTCTGTTATCTCATGTAATCGAGATAAACAGCTTGTATTTTCTTTCAGACAATTATGTGTATTATTCTTAGAAGTTCGTGAGTATTGTGACACCAATCTTGGGTAGTGTATCATGTTTGGGTTTTCTTTATCATATTTGACTAAGTCTTCCGCTAATTTTGATTATTCCGCTGTAATTTATATGTTTTTAATAATAAGTCTTAATAAGAATTTGGTAATTAATGGAGGTGTAATTAATATTTGGCTTGCCCAGCTTCCATTTAGTAGGCGCCATCATGACCCCGATGGTGGGAAATCCGGGTCGTGACAAGTTGGTATCAGAGCACTAGGTTGCACGGGTCTCACAACTCACGAACAACCTTAGTAGAGTCTGAAGGATCGGTACGGAGACGTCTGTATTTATCCTCCAGAGGCTACAGAGTTAGGAAAATATTCCCTTTATTCTTTCCAGTCGTGCGACTTGATCTTTTAAATGTTAATTGAACTTCTACTCTATTCTTCCGCAGATGGTAAGGACACGTGCATCCTCATCTACTGACCAGCAGCCCGAGGTCCCAGTAGCGGCAGCTCCTGCTCGGGGTAGGGGCCGAGGTCGAGGTCGTCCTAGAGGACAAGGTAGGGGCAGAGCTCAGCCCCGAGCAGCAGCACGAGTGGCAGAACCTCAGGTTCATATCGAGGAGGAAGTTCCAGCCCCAGCAGCTCCAGTAGGCCCAGCTCAGGTCCCGGGAGGAGTTTTGTTTTCACCGGATCTTCAGGATGCTTTGGTCCGGATAGCAGGTTTTATGGATCATATCACCAGAGCAGGTTTATTACCGGTAGCACCAGCCACTTCTCAGGCTGGAGGAGGTAATCAGACTCCTGCTACGCGTACTCCGGAGCCAGTAATTCCCCAGGCTCAGGTTCCTGTGATTCAGCCAGTTGAGGCAGCTCGGCCTATTATTGCGACTCCGTCTAATGATGGTGCAGCCATGTTTGCTGAAGCGTTGTGGAGATTGGACAGGTTTACCAAGCTGTTCACTACCACATTCAGCGGCACTCCTTCAGAGGATCCACAGGATTTCCTATACAGCTGCCACGAAGTTCTCAGTACTATGGGTATTGTGGAGACTAATGGTGTGGACTTTGCTACTTTTCGGTTATCTGGTTCCGCCAAGACTTGGTGGAGAGATTATTGTCTATCCAGGCCAGCGGGATCGTCATCTTTGACTTGGGAACAATTTGCAGAATTATTCTTGGAGAAGTTCCTTCCAGCAACTCAGCGGGAGGTTATGCGCAGACAATTTGAGCGTCTTCATCAGGGTTCTATGTCTGTCACTCAGTACGAGACTAGGTTCATGGACCTGGCTCGTCATGCTATTATCATACTTCCCACAGATCGGGAGAGAGTGAGGAGGTTTATTGATGGCTTGAATCAGCCAATTCGGCTACAGATGGCTATGGGGGCAGGAACTGAAATCACTTTTCAGGAGGCGGCTAATACAGCCCGCCGGATCGAGATGGCTCTGTCACGGGGAGCGAGACATGGATCGGATAAGAGATCTCATAATTCGGGTAGATTCAGTGGTACCTCGTCTGGAGATAGAGATTTTTATGATAGAGGCTATCCTCCTAGGCCTTATCAGTCAGCTCTTCAGGTTTCTCATGATGCTTCTGGTGATCGTAATTCTCAGCCACGCTACTCTGATCAGCAGCCTATCAGTGTACCACCACTTTGCTATTTTCAGCAGTCGAGGGCTTGTTTTACGTGCGGTGATCTTGGGCACATTGCAAAGTATTGCCCTCGAGCTTCTGACAGATCTCAGCCGCAGGGTTCTTGTGCCATGATTCAGGCCCCAGTTCCTCACAGCCTGCCCAGCCGGCTAGAGGCGGAGGTAGAGGACATAGAGGTGGAGGTAGAGGTCATAGAGGTGGAGCTCGGACCGATAGAGGTAGAGACCAGCCAGCAGCTGATCGTCCTAGAGATACTGCTCAGGGTGGTGGGGCACAGCCCCGATGTTATGCACTTCCCGCCAGACCAGAGGCTGAGTCTTCTGATGCCGTCATTACGGGTATTATTTTGGTTTGTGATAGAAAGGCATCAGCATTATTT
Organism: Nicotiana noctiflora; assembly: GCA_032618575.1. Classification (NCBI taxonomy): domain Eukaryota; kingdom Viridiplantae; phylum Streptophyta; class Magnoliopsida; order Solanales; family Solanaceae; genus Nicotiana; species Nicotiana noctiflora. Next base: position 69,017 of record JASVEL010003928.1, read on the forward strand.
GACCCTAGGTCTACATATTCGTACGTGTCTTCCTATTTTGCACCATACTTGATTCGGCCCAGTGATCCACTGAGTGTTCCTGTTTATGTGTCTACACCAGTAGGCGATTCTATTGTGGTTGATCGAGTTCATCGGTCATGTATTATAGTAATTGAGGGTCTCGAGACCCGTGCTGATTTATTACTCCTAAATATGGTGGACTTTGATATTATACTAGGCATGGGCTGGCTATCTCCGTATCATGCTATTTTAGATTGCCATGCCAAGACTGTGACTTTAGCCCTGCCGAATTCGCCTCGTATAGAGTGGAAAGGAATTTCGGGTCATACTAGCCGTAATGTTATTTCTTATGTTAAAGCTCAGCGTATGGTTGGAAAGGGATGCTTGGCTTATTTGGCCTATGTCCGTGATTCTAGTGTTGAGGTTCCTTCTATTGACTCTGTGCTTGTGGTTCACGAATTTCCTGAAGTATTTCCTTCAGACTTACCAGGTATGCCGCCCGATAGGGACATTGATTTTTGCATTGATTTGGCTCCAAGCACTCAGCCCATTTCCATTCCCCCATACCGTATGGCTCCGCCAGAGTTAAAAAAATTGAAGGAACAGTTGCAGGATTACTTGAAAAGGGTTTCATTAGACCCAGTGTTTCGCCGTGGGGTGCACCTGTATTATTTGTAAAGAAGAAAGATGGTTCGATGAGAATGTGCATCGACTATCGACAATTAAACAAGGTGACTATCAAAAATAAATATCCACTTCCGCGAATTGATGATTTATTTGACCAGCTTCGGGGTGCCAAGGTATTTTCAAAGATAGATTTGAGATCTGGCTATCATCAGCTGAAGATTAGGGCATCTGATGTCCCTAAGACAGCGTTCCGCACTCGGCATGGACATTATGAATTTCTGGTCATGTCTTTTGGGTTGACAAATGCTCCAGCAGCTTTTATGGAATTAATGAATCGGGTGTTCGGCCTTATTTAGACTTGTTTGTAATAGTCTTCATTGATGACATATTAATATATTCCCGCGGTCAGGAGGAGCATGCGCAACATCTCAGAGTGGCCTTACAGACTCTGAGAGATAGCCAGCTATATGCAAAATTTTCAAAGTGTGAATTTTGGCTAAGTTCAGTTGCATTCCTGGGTCATATTGTGACGGCAGCAGGTATTCAGGTTGATCCGAAGAAAATTGAGGCAGTCAAGAGCTGGCTTAGACCGACATCAGCCACAGATATTCGGAGTTTCTTGGGGTTAGCAGGTTATTATCGCCAATTCATAGAAGGATTTTCGTCTATTGCAACCCCACTGACCAGATTGACCCAGAAGGGTGTTCAATTTGAATGGTCCGATGAATGTGAGGCGAGCTTTCAAAAGCTCAAGACAACCTTGACCACGGCACCGGTATTGGTTTTACCCACAGGTACGGGACCTTATACTGTTTATTGTGATGCTTCCCGTATTGGGCTTGGTGCAGTGTTAATGCGGGATGGCAAGGTTATTGCCTATGCTTCGAGGCAGTTGAAGATTCATGAGAAGAACTATCCAGTGCATGATCTAGAATTGGCGGCGATTATTCACGCATTGAAGATGTGGAGGCATTATTTGTATGGTGTAGCATGTGAAATATACACCGATCATAAGAGTCTTCAGTATTTGTTTAAAGCAGAAAGAGTTGAATATGAGGCAGAGAAGGTGGCTAGAGTTGCTAAAAGACTATGATGTTACTATTTTATATCACCCAGGTGAGGCCAATGTGGTGGCCGATGCATTGAGTAGAAAGTCTGCCAGCATGGGTAGTCTTGCATATATTCCGGTCAGTCAGAGACCATTAGCTATAGATGTCCAGGCCTTAGCTAACCGGTTCGTGAGATTAGACATTTCTGAGCCTAGCAGGGTGTTAGCCTGCACGGTCACTCGTTCTTCTTTATTAGATAGTATCCGTGAGAAGCAATTTGATGATCCTCATTTGTGTGAGTTGAGAGATACGGTACAGCGGGGAGGTGCCACACGGGTAAATCTAGATGATGATGGGGTATTGAAATTGCAGAGGGTCGAGTTTGTGTGCCCGATGTCGAAGGGATTCGAGAGTTAATCTTAGCGGAGGCCCACGGTTCGCGGTATTCTATTCACCCGAGCACCGCGAAGATGTACCAGGACTTGCGGCAGCACTATTGGTGGCGGAGAATGAAGAAAGATATCGTTGCGTATGTCGCTCGGTGTATGAATTGTCAGCAGAGGTGAAATATGAGCACCGGAGACCTGGTGGTGTATTCCAGAGGATTGAAATTCCGAGTGGAAATGGGAGCGGATCACTATGGACTTCGTTACTGGACTTGCTTTGACTCGGAGGAAATTTGATGCTATTTGGGTCATTGTTGATAGGCTGACCAAGTCGGCACACTTTATTCTAGTATCCTGTCTCCTACTCGTTGGAGAGGTTAGCGGAGGTTTACATTAGGGAGATTGTTCGTCTCCATGGAGTGCCGGTATCTATTATCTCGATCGGGGTACGCGGTTTACCTCGCGGTTCCTGGAGAGCGGTCCAACGGGAGTTAGGCACCCAGGGTTCAATTGAGTACGGCATTTCATCCTCAAACGGATGGCCGGTGCGAGAGGACTATACGGATTCAGAGGACATGCTTCGAGCTCTGTGTTATTGATTTCGGAGGCTCGTGGGACCGGTTCCTGCCTTAGCAGAGTTCGCCTACAATAACAGTTACCAGTCTACCATCCAGATGGCTCCGTATGAGGCGTTGGTGAACGAGTATTGCTCCGAGTGTCGCCTATGAAGGGCGTAATGAGGTTCGGGAAGAAGGGCAAGCTCGGCCCTAGGTATATAGGTCCATTTGAGATTCTAGACAGAGTGGGAGAGGTGGCTTACAGATTAGCTTTGCCGCCTAGCTTATCAGCCGTGCATCCAGTTTTTCACCTATCTATGCTTCGAAGATACCACGGCGATCCCACACATGTGTTAGACTTCAGTACTGTCCAATTGGACAATGATCGATCTTACGAGGAGGAGCCGGTAGCCATTCTAGACCGGCAGGTTCGACAGTTGAGGTCGAAGAGTTTTCTTTCAGTGCGTGTCCAGTAGAGAGGTCTGCCTCTTGAGGCATCAACCTGGGAGTCCGAGTCTGATATGAGGAGCCGTTATCCTCATCTATTTCCTGACTCGAGTACTTCTTTCTTTTGTCCGTTCGAGGACGAACGGTTGTTTTAGAGGTGGAGATTGTGACAACCCAAAGGGTCATCACTTGTTTTATTAATCATTTCGAGCTTTTTGAGGTCTTGAAAACCTCATTTATAGTTGCCTCGATTTGCGTGCACAGTTCGGGCACAAAGCTGGAAAATAGTTATGTTGAAATATGTGAAATATGTGAAAAAGTTGAAGAATTTTGATATTAATATTGATATGGTTGACTTTGGTCAGCATTTTTGGTAAACGGACCCGGATCCGTGATTTGACTGTCTCAGAAAATCAGTAGAAAAACATGGAACTTGGGCGTATGCCCGGAATTGAAATCCGAGGTGTAGAACCTGAGTAAACAAATTTTTCTGTTAAATTGTTTTTCTGAAATTATTAAAGAAAATTGAAATGAAAATTGATTAAAAGACTATGGTATCGGGCTCGTATTTTGGTTCCGACACCGGTACAAGTCTTATATATTTTTTAAGCACTTCCTGTAAAGTTTGGTTGAAAACGGACGTCGTTTGACGCATTTCGGCCTTAAATTGGAAATTTTGGAAATTATGAAATTTGAAAGAATTCTTGAGTTTTAAGGCTCAATCCATTGATTTTGATGTTATTTTAGCGATTTGATCGCGCGAGCAAGTTCGTATGATGTTTTTGAGTTAGTGTGCACATTTGGTTTGGAGCCGGGGAGCTCGGGTAAAGATTTAATAGGCCGTTGGATGAAATTGTGAGTTTTTGCACTGCTGGTTTTTCACCCAGCTGTTGTCTTCGCAACTGCGAAGTATTTCTCGCAATTGCGAAGGTGGCAGGTCAAGGCAGGGTTCGCAAATGCGAACCCTTGGTCGCAAATGCGAAGGGTGCCCAGGACCGTTTGGGTTCGCAAATGCGAACCAAACCTCGCAATTGCGAGGCCTCCGGTGAAAAGGCATGCTTCGCAAATGCGAAGCATTCTTCGCAAATGCGAAGGTCCCTCAGCCCAGCCTTGTTCGCAAATGCAAACAAACGTTCGCAAATGCGAAAGTCCCTGGAGGCAGCGTAGCTCGCAAATGCGAACATATGTTCGCAAATGCGAAGCCCCCAGATTTGCCTTGGCTTCGCAAATGCGAACAAAAGTTCGCAAATGCGAACTTCCCAGCCCCTTAGCTTATTTTTCAAACTCCAGAAATTGGTCGGGGTTCGCAAATGCGAACACAGAGACCTGTAAAACACGATTTTCAGTTCATTTCTTCACTTTTTACAAAACAAAAACACCCGTTTGCGATTCTTCACGGATTCCTTCTTCATCAAAACAATTGTAAGTCACTTTTTACTTAATTCTTTCAATTCCTAACATCATTAAACATGTTTTTCAATAGAAATCAAAGGTTTTCATGGTAGAATTTCTTGTTTTTGTTAAAATATAGGGTTTTTCATAAATTGGGAAATTGGACCTCGAATTGAGGTCCGATTTTGAAACAAATCATATACATGAACTCGTGGGGGATGGGTAACCGAATTTTGGTCCTAACCCCGAGTTCCGACCATGTGGGCCCGGGGTCGAAATTTACTATTCCGGGCAGAATGTTGTAAAAGTTATAATTGGTCTTAGGAATTAGTTTGTTGAGTAGTATTGATGATATTAAATCAATTGTGTATAGATACGATTGGATTGGAGTCAAATTCGAAAGGAAAAGGCATTGCTACGGATTGAATCATTCGTAAACTTTCGAGGTAAGTGTTTGTTCTATCCTAGCTCGAAGGAATAGGAATTTAGTTATGAATAAATTGTTGATTAAGAGTTATTGGTGTTATACCGGTAATGAAGATAAATTGTTGAAATTATTATCAATTATTGGTTTAAGACCGGTAATTATAAATATTGTTGATGTAGAGATTATTGGCTAAATGCCGGTAATATATATATTTATGAATTGGGATAGTGTGGCGCGCCGACCACTTATATATTTATGAATTGGGATCGTGTGGCGCGCCGACCACTTATATAATAAGAAATGGGATCGTGTGGCACGCCGACCACAAAGTTTAAATCTTGGCATTGGCCATAGTTGTCGGTAGCCTATTGATATATTTGGGAGCGGGTGGTACGCCTACCACAAGATGTAATTACTGTGATAGTTGGGAGCGGGTGGTACGCCTACCACGAGATATGAAATGAGAGAGGAATTGAGACATGAAAGTAAGATTTATTCTGTTGATTAGATTATTCTGGATATCATGAGTTATTGACTGTTATTTCAGAGCAGAATCTTTCCTTATAAATGTATTGTATATATATATATATATTGCAACTGTACAGGTTTATGTGGGTGACTGGCCTTAGCCTTGTCACTAGTTCGTTGGGATAGGTCAGGCACTTACCAGCACATGGGGTCGGTTGTGCTGATACTACACTCTGCGCTCTTTTTGCGCAGATACAGGTTACGGACAGCAGCAGCGGCAGTAGTGATTTGTGGATTTTCCGACTATTGAGATTACGAGGTAGCCTTGCAGGCGTCCGCAGGACCCGTTGTCTCTTCTATCTATGCTTTTCATTCTGTTATCTCATGTAATCGAGATAAACAGCTTGTATTTTCTTTCAGACAATTATGTGTATTATTCTTAGAAGTTCGTGAGTATTGTGACACCGGTCTTGGGTAGTGTATCATGTTTGGGTTTTCTTTATCATATTTGACTAAGTCTTCCGCTAATTTTGATTATTCCGCTGTAATTTATATGTTTTTAATAATAAGTCTTAATAAAAATTTGGTAATTAATGGAGGTGTAATTAATATTTGGCTTGCCTAGCTTCCATTTAGTAGGCGCCATCATGACCCCCGATGGTGGAAAATCCGGGTCGTGACAAATTGTGTGTTAATTATTAGTATAACTTAATTAGTAATTTATAATTTAATTTCATTTTTGTAGTGTAATTAGAGTTTTTGTTTAAATAAATTAGGGACTAAATTAAAAAGAAGAAAAAGAATTGGAAAAAAGAAGACTGGACCAGTCCAAACCCCAAACGGATAGCCCAAGCCCAAAAATGCCCTAGTATCCCTTACCCGTCCCAAACCTGGATCCGTCTCGAACTGATCCAGTCCCCCACTAGACCAAACGACGCCATCTTCTATTAGTGATCCAGGCCATTGATCCTAAATGATCCAACGGCCAGGATCAATTCTTTAGCCCAGTATATATTCCCAAGACATACCCCACCCCCTACAGACCCCCCCCACTCTGTCTCTCTATCTCAAACCTCGTCTCTAAAGACGAGAAACCCTAGCGCCGCCCGCCCCCATTTCCCTTCGCCGTAAACCCGACGGTGCCGGATCCGATGGCCGTGAAAATCACACCCCTGAACCACCTTGATTCCCTATCTCCATATCCACACTCGTTTTCCTTCGAATCACCCATGATCCCTTCGAATATTAGATCGAAAAACCGGTCTGGAACCCTAGTTCGTTCAATTAACTCCAAACTCATACCATACCCTCACCAGACCTCCCTCACACCTTAACCACTGTTAGTTTGATTCAAATCCAACCAGAAGCCATCAAGCCCCAAATCCGAGCCTCAAGAACCCTAGAATTCAAAACTAGGGATTTTGTGCAAAATCAAAGGGATATGGGGTCTAATAGACTTTAAATGAGATGTTTTCATTTGAAAATATATCAATTAAGGTCCGTTCGACTCCAAAAATCCAAGTTTAAGTCCAAAATGGTCCAGTTCTGTTCGATTCTTATTTTTTCACTGTCTAAGGTATTTATTTCTTCTGTCTTTATCTATTTTTGTATTAATTGTGTATTGAATCTAGTTGTTTTATCTTTCCCATTTGCCGTTTAATTTTACTCTATTTCATTATTCTCAAATGACCTTTTTATTTGGTCGATTTTCTTTGTTTGTTGATTAATTGAGTGTGTTATACATAATCGATTTGAAATACCGTCGAATAGTTAAAGATCCATGTTTTGTTAAAATCCCTGAGTCTTCCCGTTAAACTACGAATCACAAATTCGTAAGTCGATCATTTGTTATCGATTATATGTATTGTAGTCAAATAACAAATGTCATTGTTTAATTTTGTGGGTTTGTTGTTTGAAATCCCGTACACTGATTAGCACTGTTGAATTGAATTGAGGTGTTGATTTATTTATGATTCTGAAAATAGGACTGAATTGGATATAGCTGTTTTTATTTTAGTTTGGAAATTAAAAGCTAACAACTAGTTTTCAAATGTGCTGCACATGGGAAGTGGTAGTGGAATTTGCTTTATAGCAGGATAGGCATCATTTTTGAATTTCAGATGATTTTTAAATAGAAAAACCATGCCAAGACAGTTTTAAGTGGAACTGGCAGTCTCTATAAGTTAAAAAATCAGAACATGGGGGGGAGGGATTAATTTTCTTAATTGTGTAAGTGCTCTTAAGAACTGGAATGGAATCAAATTAAGGCTATAAAAGAGGGGTAGCATTCTGCACTTTCATGGATATACATACTGATTTTCAGAGAGAAAAATAGACCAGATTTGAGATTTGATATACACAGACCTTGAGAGTTTTTTTTACACATACACAGACACAGAATTGAGAAAACAGACCTTCACACACACATTCTACACATTAGCCATCTCTTGATACAGAAACACAAAAAGAAAAATAGAGTTTTAAGATAGAAAGGGGCTAATACACACTAATATACACTGCTGAAATCATCAGCTTTAGTATTCCTCGGGCCATCATTTAGAAGTGTTTTGAAAAGGTTTAACGAAAAGATTTGTTGGGGTCTGTTTATTACTGTTGTTCTGATCTACCAAAGCTGTTGTTTTGGTCACTTTGAACTCCCTGTTTGGTTCAAAT
>JASVEL010003929.1:0-94481 GCA_032618575.1 Nicotiana noctiflora
CACAATACTCACGAACTTCTAAGAATAATACACACAATTGTTTGAAAGAAAATATAAGCTGTTTATCTCGATTACATGAGATAACGGAATGAAAAGCATAGATAGAAGAGACAACGGGTCCTGCGGACGCCTGCAAGGCTACCTCGTAGTCTCAGTAGTCGGGAAATCCACAAATCGCTACTGCCGCTGCTGCTGTCTGTAACCTGTATCTGCGCAAAAAGAGCACAGAGTGTAGTATCAGCACAACCGACCCCATGTGTTGGTAAGTGCCTGGCCTATCCCAGCGAAATGGTGACGAGACTAAGGCCAGTCACCCACATAAACCTGTACAGTTGCAATTCATATATATATATATATATATATACAAGACATTTACAAGGGAAGACTCTGCTATGAAATAACAGTCAATAACTCGTGATATCCAGAATAGTCTTATCAACAGAATAAATGTTACTTTCATGTCTCAATTCCTTTCTCATTTCATATCTCGTGGTAGGCGTACCACCCGCTCCCAACTATCACGGTAACTACATCTTGTGGTAGGCGTACCACCCGCTCCCAACTATATCAATAGGCTACCGGCAACTATGGCCAATGCCAAGATTTAAATCACTTTGTGGTCGGCGTGCCACACGATCCCATTTCTTATTATATAAGTGGTCGGTGCGCCACACGATCCCAATTCATAAATATATAAGTGGTCGGCGCGCCACACGATCCCAATTCATAAATAAATATATATATTACCGGCATTTAGCCAATAATCTTTGCATCGACAATATTTATAATTACCGGTTTTAAACCAATAATTGATAATAATTTCAACAATTTATCTCCATTACCGGTATAACACCAATAACTCTTAATCAACAATTTATTCATAACTAAATTCCTATTCCTTCAAACTAGGATAGAACAAACACTTACCTCAAATGTTTTACGAACAATTCAATCAGTGGCAATGTCTTTTTCTTTCAAATTTGGCTTCAATCCAATCGTATCTATACACAATTGATTTAATATCATCAATACTACTCAACAACTAATTCCTAAGGCCAATTACAACTTTTACAACATTCTGCCCGGAATAGTGAATTTCGACTCCCGGGCCCACATGGTCGGAACTCGGGGTTCGGACCAAAATCCGGTTACCCATTCCCCCACGAGTTCAAGTATATGATTTGTTCCAAAATCGGACCTCAATTCGAGGTCCAATTTCCTAATTCATGAAAAATCCTATATTCTACCAAAAACAAGAAATTCTACCATGAAAACCTTTGATTTCTATTGAAAAACATGTTTAATGTTGTTAGGAATTGAAAGAATTAAGTAAAAAGTGACTTACAATTGTTTTGAAGAAGAGGAAGTTCGTGAAGAATCGCAAATGGGTGTTTTTGGGTTGTGAAATGTGAAGAATGAAGCTGGAAATCGACTGAAATTCGCGTTTTTCAGGTCTCTGTGATCGCATTTGCGAACATGGGTTCGCAATTGCGAACCCCGACCAATTTCTGGAGTTTGGGAAGTTCGCATTTGCGAACATTTGTTCGCATTTGCGAACAGTTCGCATTTGCGAACTAATGTTCGCATTTGCGAACACATTGTTCGCAATTGCGAACTCAGGCTAAATATGGGGAAGTTCGCAAATGCGAACTATTGTTCGCATTTGCGAACACAGACAGACTATTGGGTAGTTCGAATTTGCGAACTATTGTTCACATTTGCGAACTCTGCAGATTATTGGGGAGTTCGCATTTGCGAACTCTGCAGATTATTGGGGAGTTCGCATTTGCGAACTATTGTTCGCATTTGCGAACTCTGCAGACCAGGTGCTGACAGCAACTTCTAACATGAAAAATTGATCTCGTGGCCTATCCAAAGTTCACCCGAGCCCTCGGGGCTCCAAACCAAATATGCACACTGACTTAAAAACATCATACAAACTTGCTCGCGCGATCAAATCGCCAAAATAACATCAAAATCAATGAATTGAGCCTTAAAACTCAAGAATTCTTTCAAATTTCATAATTTCCAAAATTTCCAAATTAAGGCCGAAACACGTCAAACGACGTCCGTTTTCAACCAAACTTTACAGGAAGCTCTTAACCAATATATTGACCTGTACCGGATGTCGGAACCAAAATATGAGCCCGATATCACCACTTTTCAATCAAATTTCAGTTTCATTTTCTTTAAACATTTTCAGAAAACAATTTAACAGAAAAATTCTTTTACCGGGGTTCTAGACCTCGGATTTCAATTCCGGGCATACGCCCAAGTTCCATATTTTTCTACGGATTTTCTGAGATCGTCAAATCACTATTCAGGGTCCGTTTATCAAAAATGTTGACCAAAGTCAACCATATCAATATTAATATCAAAATTCCTCAAATTTTTCACATATTTCAACATAAAAATTTTCCAGCTTCGTGCCCGAACTGTGCACGCAAATCGAGGCAACTATAAATGAGGTTTTCAAGACCTCAGAAGCTCGAAATGATTAGGAAAATTGGTGATGACCCTTTGGGTCGTCACATCCTCCACCTCTAAAACAACCGTTCGTCCTCCAATGAACAAGAGAAGGAAGTACCTGAGTCAGGGAACAAATGTGGGTAATGGCTTTGCATATCAGACTCGGACTCCCGGGTCGATGCCTCGGGAGGCTGACCTCTCCACTGAACTCGCGCAGAAGGAAAACTCTTCGACCTCAACTGTCGAACCTGTCGATCTAGGATAGCTACCGGCTCCTCCTCATAGGACAGATCTTTGTCCAATTGGACAGTGCTGAAATCTAACACGTGCGACGGATCGCCGTGATATTTTCGAAGCATGGACACATGAAACACTAGATGTACAGCTGATAAGCTAGGTGGCAAGGCAAGTTTATATGCCACTTCTCCCACGCGATCAAGAATCTCGAATGGCCCAATAAACCTAGGGCTAAGTTTGCCCTTCTTTCCAAATCTCATTACGCCCTTCATAGGCGACACTCGGAGCAATACTCGCTCCCCAACCATGAAAGTTATATCTCGAACCTTGCGATCTGCATAGCTCTTTTGCCTAGACTGAGCTGTGCGAAACCTATCTTGAATAATCTTGACCTTATCTAAGGCCTCCTAAACTAAATCCGTACCCAATAACCGAGTTTCTCCCGGTTCAAACCATCCAACCGGAGAACGACACCGCCTACCATACAATGCTTCATAAGGAGCCATCTGGATGCTCGATTGATAACTATTATTATAAGCAAACTCTGCCAAAGGCAAGAATTGATCCCACGAACCTCCGAAATCAATAACACACGCCCGAAGCATATCTTCCAATATCTGAATAGTTCTCTCGGACTGACCATCCGTCTGGGGATGAAAGGTTGTACTTAGCTGAACTTGCGTTCCCAACTCTCGCTGAACCGCATTCCAGAAATGTGAGGTAAACTGTGCACCTCAGTCTGAAATAATAGAGATTGGCACGCCATGAAGGCGAACGATCTCCCTGATATAAATCCCAGCTAACCTCTCGGATGAATAGGTAGTGGCAATAGGAACAAAATGAGGCTGACTTGGTCAGCCTATCAACAATCACCCAAACAACATCAAACTTCTTCCGAGTCTTCGGAAGTCCGGAAACAAAATCCATCGTGATTTGCTCCCACTTCCATTCAGGAAGTTCAATTCTCTGAAATAAACCGCCAGGTCTCTAATGTTCATACTTAACCTGCTGACAATTAAGACACCGTGCCACATATGCCACAATATCCTTTTTCATTCTGCGCCACCAATAATGTTGATGCAAATCTCGATACATTTTCGCTGCGCCTGGATGAATGGAATACCGCGAACTATGAGCTTCTTCTAGAATCAATTCTCTAAGCCTATCAACGTTTGGCACACAAATGCGCCCTTGCATCCTCAGGATCCCATCAGCATCTAAGGTGACCTGTTTAGCACCTTCTCGCTGAACCGTATCTCTAAGGTCACATAAATAAGAATCATTATATTGTTGATCGCGGATACGCTCCAATAATGAAGAGCGAGCAATCGTGCAAGCTAGTACTCGACTAGGCTCATAAATATCCAACCTCACAAATCGGTTGGCCAATGACTGAACATCCAAAGCAAGTGGTCTCTGATTGACTGGAATATAAGCAAGGCTACCCATACTGGCTGACTTCCTACTCAAAACGTCGGCCACCACGTTTGCTTTTCCCGGATGATATAAAATGGTGACATCATAATCTTTTAGCAATTCTAGCCATCTTCTCTGCCTCAAATTCAACTCTTTCTGCTTAAACAAATGCTGAAGACTCTTATGATCGGTGTATACTTCACATGCTACACCATACAAATAATGCCTCCAGATCTTCAATGCGTGAATAACCGCCGCCAATTCTAGATCATGAACTGGATAGTTCTTCTCATGAATCTTCAACTGCCACGAAGCATAGGCAATAACCTTGCCATCCTGCATTAACACTGCACCAAGCCCAATACCAGAAGCATCACAATAAACAGTATAAGGTCCTATACCTGTGGGTAAAACCAATACCGGTGCTGTGGTCAAGGTTGTCTTGAGCTTTTGAAAGCTCGCCTCACATTCATCGAACCATTCAAAATGAATACCATTCTGGGTCAATCTGGTCAGTGGGGTTGCAATAGACGAAAATCCTTCTACGAATTGGCGATAATAACCCGCTAACCCCAAGAAACTCCGAATATCTGTGGCTGATGTCGGTCTAGGCCAGCTCTTGACTGCCTCAATTTTCTTCGGATCAACCTGAATACCTGCTGCCGTCACAATATGACCCGGGAATGCAACTGAACTTAGCCAAAATTCACACTTTGAAAATTTTGCATATAGCTGGCTATTTCTCAGAGTCTGCAAGGCCACCCTGAGATGTTGCGCATGCTCCTCCTGACTGCGGAAATATATTAATATGTCATCAATGAAGACTATTACAAACAAGTCTAAATAAGGCGAGAACACCCGATTCATCAATTCCATAAAAGCTGCTGGAGCATTTGTCAACCCAAAAGACATGACCAGAAATTCATAATGTCCATGCCGAGTGCGGAGCGCTGTCTTAGGGACATCAGATGACCTAATCTTCTACTGATGATAGCTAGATCTCAAATCTATCTTTGAAAATACCTTGTGTCACACCTCCTTTTTACGCTGACCCGCGAGGGCGCGAAGGAGTTTTTCCAATTGAAGGACAATCAAAATGTGATTCATTTATTAAGAGATTCGGAGTCGCCACTTGGGAGATTTATGGTGTCCCAAGTCACCGGTTTGAATCCCGAATTGAGGAAAAGCTTGACTCTATTTAACGGTCCGCGAACCAGAAATTCGGATAAGGAATTCTGTTAACCCGGGAGAAGGTGTTAGGCATTCCCGAGTTCCATGGTTCTAGCACGGTCGCTCAACTGTCGTATTTGGCTAAAGTACTTGATTTTAAAACATATTATCCCACATTGCAATTATAATGTTATTTACCGCTTTTGTCTTACTACTTAAGAAAATGAACGTTGTTTAAGAACATATTTTAGGATCACGTCACATGAAATACACCCGGATCCTCGACACATTCTTATTCAACGTTATTGGATTTGGATTTGAGTTGCATGAAATGCACACTCGTATTGAAGAAAGGTAAAATGATTAAAACTATGCCTAAAACGACTAACGTATTACTACTTTGCGAAGGGCGGTGAAATTAGCTAAACGACTCGTCCCAAATTATAATTATTTAAAAGGGTTATTGAACTCACTCGTGAAGGCCATAAACTATTTGATCTCATTCTTATGGCTTACCTTGATCGTTGCCAACAAATGTAACCAGAAAAATGTTGTTCTACTACCATTTAACTTATATGAACTAAAATTTGTGTATAATTCTAAAATCAAAACAGAAAAGCTTGTATCATTGCATACCAAAACACACAAAAAAACTTACTTTGAATCCAAAGAATCCACAAAGAACAACTGACACTTATTTTGCAAATTTAAAATGTCATTCATCACTGGTATTCAAATCATATTAAACTTTCAACTTACAGATGATTACTCTCAGTTTTAACACAAGATCGAGTATTGACAGATTTGGAAATCACACACCCTGAATAGAGGAGATTTAGGCATAGATACAGCAGGAATAATTCAGAATTTTATACATGTCCAATGACAGTGTATTCCAGATCTAAATGCATTTCCAGTCTTGGCACTAATAGTTTAATTGTCCCTAAATGTATTCTTCACAACCCAAACCAGTAAGACAGATTTAACTACATATGCTCATACAAATATAACATAAGAAAACATTGGACAACTATATGTATTAAACAGATTTAAAGAGATCTTCAGGCTTCATTTCCTTTTCGAATCAGGAGGCTACAATGATAGGGATGTGTACCTGGAATATGGAAATGGGAAGAAGAGTGATCAGTGACAAGCAGCAGGGTAATCAGCAATGTAACAGTAACCACAGCAACAAAAAGGTCCCAGCAAACAGACCCCAAAGAAGGAAACCAACGACAAAAGGCTCAACTACTTCAGGGAAACCAACAGCAATGTGAAATGGGAACAAAGAGAAGCTTGAACTGTTAAAATGAATTGAGACAGTGTCATAGTCCTTAATAGGAAAAAATCTTTCTCTCCCTATTCTCTATACTTCAGACTTATCAATTTCCTTTGCCCAAGTGTCTGCCCTTTTCTATTGTATTGTTTCCTCTCTATCTCTTTTTCCAGATCTTATGATGTTATTCTGCCTATCTCCCTTTCTGCTAGAATGCTCTTCTTTTTCAAACTCTCTCTCTAATGTATGCTCTTCAAAAAAGGATCCCCTCTACTCTGTTCAAACCCTATACTTATAGTTGAAAAATGAACTTCTAAAGATACAATAATCAGAAAAAACAACCCTGCCCATCCTTTTCTCTACCTAGCATATTATATTCTCTGTTTAGCCACTAAAACATGTCTGAGTATGGGATTTACCTAATTAAACTATTGCCTGCAACAGCCATGCCCTGGTGCAGCAGGTTCCACTAATCCCTTTTATGGGCACAGTACTTTTAAAATCCAAAACATGCTAATACTAATTAAATCACTATTAGCTATATCCAAACATCCTATATAACAGTGGTTCTGGACATTCTTTCCCTATCACTCCAAACAAGTTTATACAACTAATCGACGAGATCGTCTAGACTGATTACAACCTATTTGAACCGTTAAACACCTATGATGACCCACAGATTCAATCATTACTAATTCGTCACTAGAAACATAATGAAAAATAGGAGGAGAAGAAACAGAGTCATTTAG
Organism: Nicotiana noctiflora; assembly: GCA_032618575.1. Classification (NCBI taxonomy): domain Eukaryota; kingdom Viridiplantae; phylum Streptophyta; class Magnoliopsida; order Solanales; family Solanaceae; genus Nicotiana; species Nicotiana noctiflora. The sequence goes on from JASVEL010003929.1 coordinate 7,318, forward strand.
AGGAAATCGACAATTCAATTAATCTAAACAAACCAAACAAAAGCAAATAGACAAAGAAAAGGGAAGGTCTTACCCCAGAAACTCAAAATGTAGGCGGCTCAGATTCGAACTTGACTCATTGAAGCCAAATGGGCTTTAATCGAGATGTTCTCGATTGAGAACACCTAGACTAAAGTCCCTTGGACTTCAATTGACGACTAATCCGGCTCGAATTGGGCTTCTTCAAAAACTAGGGTTCTTGGGGCTCGAATTTAGGGCTTTAAAATTTCTGGTAAGATTCGAACTAAACCAGGGTTAGTAGGGGTGTGAGGGAGGTGTGAGGAGTAATTGGTGTGAATTTGAGGTTGTTTGGGGTGAACGTTCAAGTTCCGGCGAACTTCAAATTAATATTCGAAACGTTCGAGCAACATTCGAGACTAACGACTGCCAGATCCGTGTAGAGGGGGCTTGGGAGATTCTACGGTGTTAATTTGGGGTGGTTTGGCCTACCGGAACCGCCGTGAGGCGATTTCCGGTGGGCGGAGTGCGGCGGAGACGGTGGGACTCAGTTTGTCTCTGAGAGAGACGATGAAGGTGGGGGTCTGGCTAAAGGGGGGCTGGGTAGGTCTTTTGGTATATATAGTGGGGTTGGGATTTAATCCTGGCCGTTTGATCAAATGAGATCAACGGCCTGGATCTTCTCACTTATCCAAACGATGTCGTTTGTGCATCATTGAAGTCGGGTTGGTCTGTGGGCGGACTGGGCCGGGCAAACTCGGGTCGTGAGGGTGAGATATTGGCCATTGGATCAACTGAGTCAAACGGCCCAGATTAATGCTTCTTAAACGGGTAGTAGAGGTGATCTTGGCCATCGGATCAATTCGAAATGAACGACCGTGATTAAAGGTGAACCGGACTGGACTAGGGATAACTCGATTGGGCCTGGTTTTGGACTGGGTTTGGCCCAAATCTAATTTCCTTATCTCTTTATTTCCTAAAACTAGACTCTATATTGTATTATATATATATATATATAATCAGATTAACTTGTATATATATATATATATATATATATATATATAATCGGATTAACTTGTAACACATATAATTAATTTTTACTAACAATTAACATAATTAAATACCAACCCCCACACTTGTACTTTAAATGACAAGAAATGCGAAAAATACATTTTTATGATTTTTTTCATTTTCGTAAAAATAAACTTAACTATTTCTAAGTACGGAACTAATCCTAAAAATATAAATGCAACATATTTTGTAATTTTTTTATTTTTTATTAATTTAAACAAATAGACATGGGCACACAAATGCAAACAATAAGAAAAAGAACATGGAATCCACAAATATTGCAAACAAACACAAAAGCTCTTTTATTTTGACATTTTGGGAGTAATTCTCGTATATGGCAAAAATCACGTGCTCACACCTTGGCACCACGAAGCTGGTCAAATAAATCATCAATTCGCGGAAGTGGATATTTATTTTTGATAGTCACCTTGTTTAAGTGTCGATAGTCGATGCACATTCTCGTCGAACCATCTTTCTTCTTTACAAATACTCTTGGTGCACCCATGGCGAGACTACTTGGGTCTAATGAAACCACTTTTCAAGTAAATCTGCTAGCTGTTCCTTCAATTCTTTTAACTGCGGCGGAGCCATACGATATGGGGGAATGGAAATGGGCTGAGGGCACTGGAGCCAAGTCAATGCAAAAATCAATGTCCTGTCGGGCGGCATACAGTAAGTACGGAAGGAAATACTTCGGAAATTTGGGAACCACGAGCACGAGAGTCAATAGAAGGAACCTCGGCACTAGAATCACGGACATAGGCCAAATAAGCCAAGCATCCCTTTCCAACCATACGGCTGAGCCTTAACATAAGAAATAACATTACGACTAGTATGACTTGAAATTCCTTTCCACTCTATACGAGGCGAATTCGGCAGAGCTAAAGTCATAGTCTTGGCATGGCAATCTAAAATAGCATGATATGGAGATAGCCAGTCCATGCCTAGTATAATATCAAAGACCACCATATTTAGGAGTAATAAATCAGCACGGGTCTCGAGACCCTCAATTACTATAATACATGACCGATGAACTCGATCAACCACAATAGAATCGCCTACTGGTGTAGACACATGAACAGGAACACTCAGTAGATCACTGGGATGAATCAAGTACGGTGCAAAATAGGAAGACACGTACGAATATGTAGACCTAGGGTCAAATAATGCCGATGCCTTTCTATCACAAACCAAAATAATACCTGTAATGACGGCATCCGAAGACTCAGCCTCTGGTCTGGCGGGAAGTGCATAACATCGGGGCTGTGCCCCACCACCCTGAGCAGTATCTCTAGGACGATCAGCTGCTGGCTGGTCTCTACCTCTATCGGTGTGAGCTCCACCTCTATGACCTCTACCTCCACCTCTATGTCATCTACCTCCGCCTCTAGCTGGTTGGGCAGACTGTGAGGGAACTGGGGCCTGAATCATGGCACGAGAACCCTGCTGGTGAGATCTGTCAGAAGCTCGAGGGCAATACTTTGCAATGTTTCTAAGATCACCGCACGTAAAACAAGCTCTCGGCTGCTGAAAATAGCGAAGTGGTGGTGCACTGATAGGCTGCTGATCAGAGTAGCGTGGGCTGAGAATTACGATCACCTGAAGCATCATGAGAAACCTGAAGAGCTGACTGATAAGGCCTAGGAGGATGGCCTCTATCATAAAGATCTCTATCTCCAGACGAGGTACCACTGAATCTACCCGAATTACGAGATCTCTTATCCGATCCATGTCTTGCTCCCTGTGACAGAGCCATCTCGATCCGGCGGGCTGCATTAGCCGCCTCCTGAAAAGTGATTTCAGTTCCTGCCCCCATAGCCATCCGTAGCCGAATTGGCTGATTCAATCTATCAATAAACCTCCTCACCCTCTCCCGATCTGTGGGAAGTATGATAATAGCATGACCAGCCAGGTCCACGAACCTAGTCTCGTACTGTGTGACAGACATAGAACCCTGATGAAGACGCTCAAATTGTCTGCGCATAACCTCCCGCTGAAGTTGCTGGAAGGAACTTTTCCAAGAACAATTCTGCAAATTGCCCCCAAGTCAAGGATGATGATCCCGCTGGCCTGGATAGACAATAATCCCTCCACCAAGTCTTGGCAGAACCGGATAATCGAAAAGTAGCAAAGTCCACACCATTAGTCTCCACAATGCCCATAGTACGGAGAACTTCGTGGCGGTTGTATAGGAAATCTGTGGATCCTGCGAAGGAGTGCCCGCGAATGTGGTAGTGAACGAGCATGTAAGCTCTGTCCAATCTCCGTAACGCGTCAGCGGACATAGCTGCACCATCATTAGACGGAATCACAATAACAGGCTGAGCTACCTCAACTGGCTGAATCACAGGAACCTGAGCCTGGGGAATTACTGGCTCCGGAGTGCGCGTAGCAGGAGTGTGATTACCTCCTCCAGCCTGAGAAGTGGCTGGTGCTACTGGTAATAAACCTGCTCTGGTGATATTGTCCATAAAACCTGCTATCCGGACCAAAGCATCCTGAAGATCCGGTGAAAACATAACCCCTCATGGGACCTGAGCTGGGCCTACTGGAGCTGCTGGGACTGGAACCTCCTCCTCGATATGAGCCTGAGGTTCTGCCACTTATGCTGCTGTTCGGGGCTGAGCTCTGCCCCTACCTTGGCCTCTAGGACGACCTCGACCTCGGCCTGCCGCTGCTGGGACCTCGGGTTGTTGGTCAGTAGATGAGGATGCACGTGTTCTTACCATCTGCGGAAGAACAGAGTAGAAGTTCAATTAACATTTGAAAGATCAAGTCGCACGACTGGAAAGAATAAAGGGAAAATTTTCCTAACTCTGTAGCCTCTGGAGGATAAATACAGACGTCTCCGTACCGATCCTTCAGACTCTACTAAGGTTGTTCGTGAGTTGTGAGACCTGTGCAACCTAGTGCTCTGATACCAACTTGTCACGACCCGAATTTTCCACCATCGGGGTCATGATGGCGCCTACTAATGGAAGCTAGGCAAGCCAAATATTAATTACACCTCCATTAATTACCGAATTCTTATTAAGACATTAAAATTAAAAACATATAAATTACAGCGGACTAATCAAACTTAGCGGAAGACTTAGTGTCACAATACTCACGAACTTCTAAGAATAATACACACAATTGTTTGAAAGAAAATATAAGCTGTTTATCTCGATTACATGAGATAACGGAATGAAAAGCATAGATAGAAGAGACAACGGGTCCTGCGGACGCCTGCAAGGCTACCTCGTAGTCTCAGTAGTCGGGAAATCCACAAATCGCTACTGCCGTTGCTGCTGTCCGTAACCCGTATCTGCGCAAAAAGAGCGCAGAGTGTAGTATCAGCACAACCGACCCCATGTGCTGGTAAGTGCCTGGCCTATCCCGGCGAAGTAGTGACGAGACTAAGGCCAGTCACCCACATAAACCTGTACAGTTGCAATATATATATATATATATATATATATATATATATATATATATATATATATATATGTACAGTTGCAATATATATATATATATACAATACATTTATAAGGAAAAACTCTGCTCTGAAATAACAATCAATAACTCGTGATATCCAGAATAATCTAATCAACAGAATAAATCTTACTTTCATGTCTCAATTCCTTTCTCATTTCATATCTCGTGGTAGGCGTACCACCCGCTCCCAACTATCACGGTAACTACATCTTGTGGTAGGCGTACCACCCGCTCCCAACTATATCAATAGGCTAACCGGCAACTATGGCCAATGCCAAGATTTAAATCACTTTGTGGTCGGCGTGCCACACGATCCCATTTCTTATTATATAAGTGGTCGGCACGCCACACGATCCCAATTCATAAATATATAAGTGGTCGGCGTGCCACACGATCCCAATTCATAAATATATATATATATATATATATCATAAATATATATATTACCGGCATTTAGCTAATAATCTCTACATCAACAATATTTATAATTACCGGTTTTAAACCAATAATTGATAATAATTTCAACAATTTATCTCCATTACCGGTATAACACCAATAACTCTTAATCAACAATTTATTCATAACTAAATTCCTATTCCTTCAAACTAGGATAGAACAAACACTTACCTCAAATGTTTTACGAACAATTCAATCTGTGGCAATGTCTTTTCCTTTCAAATTCGGCTCCAATCCAATCGTATCTATACACAATTGATTTAATATCATCAATACTACTCAACAACTAATTCATAAGGCCAATTTCAACTTTTACAACATTCTGCCCGGAATAGTGAAATTCGACCCCGGGACCACATGGTCGGAACTCGGGGTTCGGACCAAAATCCGGTTACCCATTCCCCCACGAGTTCAAGTATATGATTTGTTTCAAAATCGGACCTCAATTCGAGGTCCAATTTCCTAATTCATGAAAAACCCTATATTCTACCAAAAACAAGAAATTCTACCATGAAAACCTTTGATTTCTATTGAAAAACATGTTTAATGTTGTTAGGAATTGAAAGAATTAAGTAAAAAGTGACTTACAATTGTTTTGAAGAAGAGGGAATTCGTGAAGAATCGCAAATGGGTGTTTTTGGGTTGTGAAATGTGAAGCATGAAGCTGGAAATCGTGATTTACAGGTCTTTGTGTTCGCATTTGCGAACATGGGTTCGCAATTGCGAACCCCGACCAATTTCTGGAGTTTGAAAAATAAGCTAAGGGCTGGGAAGTTCGCATTTGCGAACTTTTGTTCGCATTTGCGAAGCCAAGGCAAAACTGGGAAGTTCGCATTTGCGAACTATTGTTCGCAATTGCGAACACAGGCTAAATATAGGGAAGTTCGCAAATGCGAACTATTGTTCGCATTTGCGAACACAGGCAGACTATTGGGTAGTTCGCTTTTGCGAACTATTGTTTGCATTTGCGAACACAGGCAGACTATTGGGGAGTTCGCATTTGCGAACTATTGTTCACATTTGCGAACTCTGCAGATTATTGGGGAGTTCGTATTTGCGAACTATTGTTCGCATTTGCGAACTATTGTTCGCATTTGCGAACTCTGCAGACCAGTTGCTGACAGCAACTTCTAACATGAAAAATTGATCTCGTGGCCTATCCAAAGTTCACCCGAGCCCTCGGGGCTCCAAACCAAATATGCACATTGACTTAAAAACATCATACGAACTTGCTCGCGCGATCAAATCGCCAAAATAACATCAAAATCAATGAATTGAGCCTTAAAATTCAAGAATTCTTTCAAAATTCATAATTTCCAAAATTTCCAAATTAAGGCCGAAACACGTCAAACGACGTCCGTTTTCAATCAAACTTTACAGGAAGCGTTTAACCAATATATTTGACCTGTACCGGGTGTCGGAACCAAAATACGAGCCCGATATCACCACTTTTCAATCAAATTTCAGTTTCATTTTCCTTAAACATTTTCAGAAAACAATTTAACAGAAAAATTCTTTTACCGGGGTTCTAGACCTCGGATTTCAATTTCGGGCATACGCCCAAGTTCATATTTTTCTACAGATTTTCTAAGACCGTCAAATCACGGTTTCGGGTCCGTTTATCAAAAATGTTGACCAAAGTCAACCATATCAATATTAATATCAAAATTCCTCAAATTTTTCACATATTTCACATATTTCAACATAAAAATTTTCCAGCTTCGTGCCCGAACTATGCACGCAAATCGAGGCAACTATAAATGAGGTTTTTAAGACCTCAGAAGCTCGAAATGATTAATAAAATAAGTGATGAACCTTTGGGTCGTCACATATACCATCCGATTCTCTGAAGCACAACAAAAGGCAAAAGGTTGATGAAGCTAGAGAACAAACACCGAATCTTAAGGTATTTTATGTTTGTATTAACTTTGATTAAACATTATTATATTTGTTATATTTATCACATTTATTTTCAATAGGTTCGCGTAGTTCACAACCCTAGGGAGTAATAACTTATTGGCATATAGATTTATTTCATGTATATTTTATACATGCATTATAACATTTATAATTTTAACCCTCAATAATCAAATTATTTTTATGGTACAACACCTTTATCTAAATATCATATAAGTGCAGTTAAATGATACACTTAAAAAAATTTGTATATTAGCTTTACATGTATTACACATGACTACAGTCTTAAAAACCTTCATAATAAACCCAATTTAAAAACTTATTTGGGATACAAGCCTATATGCATAGCTTAGTGAATTTCACGTTGGATATCCATTTGTTTTGTCTCTAATTTTGTGTAATTGTTTATCCAATATATATCTGTTTAAGCCATGAAACATTTTTAAAATTTATTAAATCAATAAATGTATTATTATTGAATGCAGGTTTGGGATTTTTATTTCAAACCACAAGATCATTATAAATTAAAGATTGGTGCCACCAGTAATATTTGCATTGTTGAAACATTGAGGAAACATCTGAATTCGAGACAATTTGCAATGTTCAGAGAAACTTGTTTCGGATACTTCCTTGATTTGCCAATAGTAGGTATGCAAGCTCGTTTGATTCATTCTCTATTGTTGAGGGAGGTTTTTCATGATAATGGAAATGAATTGTGGCTCTCCTTGAATGGTTGTAAAATACGCTTTGGTATTAGTGAGTTTGCACTCATCACCGGTCTTAAATGTCCCGGTGTAGCTCATAAACGTTATGATGACAACAAAAGTTGCGCCTTGATTGAACGTTGTTTTCAAGGAATTAAGAAGCTTAATAGTCAAGCTATAATTGATTGTTTTGAAGAAAAGAGATGGTCATCTGATCATGATGCAGTGAAGATTGATGTGTTGTACTTCATACATTCTTTTTATTTTCATCGCTTCCTGATAGTCCCGTCTCAATTGGTCATTTTGAATTGGTTGAGTCCGGTGAATTCGACAATTACCCATGGGGTAAATTGGTTTCTAATGATACATTTCTCTCGTTCAGAAAAGCTTTTCGAGGGAAGAGATCAAAAAAATATTCGAGGTTATATGGATTTCCATTGTCATTCCAAATATGGTTTTATGAATGCTGTCTTAGAGCTAAGGATCAGATAGCTGTATATGTTCAGCGTAGAATGCCTCGCATACTTAGCTTGAAAGTGATCAGTAATCCTATTTCAAGTGAAGCGTCAAAGTTACTTTCTGACAAAAAGGTAACTTTGAGTATAAACACTAAACATTTGTATATTCATTAAAATATTAATCTGCATTACTTCTTAGTTGAAGGTGACGAATATTTTCCCAACTACACTTGAGAAATCAAGTATGGATGTCCTTGAGTTTTTTGACAAATTGGATGACAATGCAACGGCCAAAGATGATCTTGTACATGAACGTGGTGATGATGACTTCCAATCTCCTCCGCATCAGTCACCTAAGGTATACATAAAACCAAAATTAGGGGATGCACCTGGTAGTACGGATTTGTTAGCTGAGGTTAAACGTCTATCAAACAGTCAGAAGGAATTAAAGGAAGAATTTCAGACGGTATGGGCATCCGATTGGTTAAACTTTTAAATTATTATTTTCAAATATACTTTTAATATTATTGTTTGTTTCACTAGATAAAAAAGGAACTTCAAATGCTGAATGTGTTCATTGTGGAATCTAATTCTAAATTAGTTAATGTTTTTGAGTCATTGGTAAAGAAAGTGGATATTTCAAGCGCTTCTGAGTTATTTATCCCATCAACTTTTAAATTTTGTAAATGTTTGACATACTATGGAAATTTGTAATAATTCTTTCATAGTTTGGAAATACATAATTTTAATTACTCTTTTTAAAACAAACAGGGGCAAAGACTTTGCAAACGAGGCATGTATGACTTTGATGGTTTACATGAGAAGGAAAATGTGGATCGTGGATACAATGAAACATCTCGCTTCGATAACAATATTGAAGAGAATGAAGCTCATATTGATGAGCTTGGTGGTAATAAATTTTTCATTTCCTTGGTCTTATAATATATATTGGTTGCATATGTATTTATCTCTTTCATTTTCTGTCAATTATATTTTAACAAACACAACATTTATAATACATATGATCCCTAGTATTTAACTGATATCCCCACTTTTGGTTTTAAGTATACATTACTCACTTATCACTTATATTGATTTAATACAATTAATACTCTTAAATTGGATAAGAGAATCACACATATATATAGTATTATATAGGAACAATTACACATAAATATCCGATGTATTTAGTACCAATAAAATATATGATAATATATTTGTACATACACTTATAAACTATTCATTTAATTTAGTATTTAACTTATATCCCCACTTATATATGTTTGTACATACAAATATACGTTAATATATTTGTACATACACTTATACAGTATTTAGTTAATTTCGGTTTCACTTATTTTTGCACATACACTTATACAGTATTCAGTTTATATTTATTTAACATATCTTAGTAGTATCACGAACATACACAACTATCTTATCTCATTATTTGTGATATTCGTAGCAAATTGTTCTAACTTTAATATTTATTTGAACTGTTTATAATGTGTGTAAAGTATATCAAGATGCTGATATTGGTGCTGGCGAAGCTGCAATAGATCCCATAGAGTCATATTATATTGACGTCCCCGAATCTCAAATTGTTAAATGCACAAACCCTGCAATAGCTGGTAAGTATGCTTGATATATTATAACATTTTAGTAATTATATCATATATATCCCCAAGTCATATTCCTTAAATGTTTACATATATAAATTATTACTTTTGTTAAACTTTTACTTATAATCACAGGTGCATTTTTACACATATTCATGTTCAACTTTGTCTTAACTCGTGTAACTGATGATACACATTCACCATGTGTATTTAAGATCTGCAATGTGTATTACTTTTTTTAAGTTAGTAAACATGCTAATATTGTGTCTGATATTCAGCCGAAGATCCCATGGACGAATATTATGTTGACGTCCCCGAATCTCAGATTGTTAAATATACAAATCCTATGGCATCTGACCATACCCCAGAATATTCTAAAAGAGAGAGGCGCCCTGCATCAGTCTATAAGTCACCTTTCTTGACTGATTTTTCGTCAGGTGCTAGTTATGTTCGAGGATCATCAATGAAGACTATTGTCACGGGAGGGCACCCGTTTGTATATTTTACTAGCGATGATGATTACCAAAAGATTATGAGCGATTTCAATACATGGGTTACTACGGGTTTGAGGACAAAAAGGAAGTGAGTACTCGTTTTAGTTATGATACATACTCTTCTTTTGAAGTTTATTATGTTGCTGTTGTGTAATTATTATTTTTATTACAAAAATTGTGTTTACGCTAAAAAAGACAATGCATTACAACCTATGTTTGAATTTGGTGTATTGCATGTTGGAAAGAAGGAATGGTTCCACAAGCTTGCCTACAAAGGACAACCTATAAGTGATTCGGTAAGTTAACGTAAAATTCATCGGATATTTAGACTGAACTAACTGGAATGAATCAATATTCACTCTATTATTGGTTGAGGTGTATACATGTAATTTTGTATACATGTAATTTTGTATTGTATAATCCAGTGATATTAACTCTAGAGTATTAACTGGATTTAGTGATATCCAGTGATATTAACTCTAGAGTATTAACTGGATTAACTGAAATTAATCCAGTGATATCCGTACTACCTTTAGAGTATTAACTGGGTTGAGTGTTAACTGGATTTAATCAATATTAACTATGTTATTCAAGTTAAGAGTATATACATGTAATTCTGTCATCCAAGTTAAGAGTATTAACTAGATTGAATCAATATATCCAGTAAAAAATTTTGTTTTTTTGCGCATTAACAAAGTATATCTTGTGATTGTACATATTGGTATAATCGATCTTTTTGTATTATTGACAGCATATGGACGTCTTGTTTTACTATTTGAGGAAAAAAGGAAAATATGATCCTAATGTTGACATCAAGTTCACGAGTACCGATTATCTATTTGATTTGAAGATTAAGGCTCTGTATAAGAAGTTTATTACACACAATAAAAACAGCCTTATTTTGAAGCCTGAGCACGATATAGCCCGTTACATTCTTGGTGATGAAATGCTTTGTAACAGCCCGTGGCACATGGTCGACCACGTCTTATTTCCCATAAATATTGTTTACAATGATTATTGGTTACTAGCAATAATGCCTTTCAAAGAAAGGTGCATATTTGTTTATGACTCAAAGGAAGATGAATCTCACAAATCCAAAGTTCGCAAAGCAGTAGATGCATATGCTGTTACTATCCCATACTTTTTGTTCGCTCTTGGTTTTTTTGGCAAAAGGAATGATATCGAGATCTCTAAGGGATCATACAAGGATAAGACAAATTAAAGGAAGAACCATTTGAAGTTGTAATGATTGATGGTTTGCAGGTGCAACATGACGTGTAAGTATTTCTCTAGTATATTTGTATATTATACTTTAGATGGACAACATAGTGCATTAGTGTTCAATAAATTTTTTTAAAGAAAATATTTGGTATGCTTAAAATGCAGCGAATCAGGTGTGCTTGTGGCGATGTTTGCAGAGTCCTTCATATGTGGTCAAAGCGTTATAAAAAATGTGTGTGATATAACAGCTGAACGCAAAAGGTTCGCATCGCTATTGTGGAATTACGGAAGAATGAAGCAAGAACAGCTAGTCGTCAGTGAAGCAGAAGTCCAGATGAAAACTAAATAAAAGGATCGTGTGGATATCAATAATTAGTAGCTTTACTACCTTATGTAGTACTGCTTTATTTTGTTTCAGCTGCATTTCATATAAGTGTTTCTTTTTTTGAATAAGTGGATCTGCACTTTGGTTATAACTTTCTTTAAGGATACGTTTTGTGAAGTTTAATAATGTACTATTTCATAAGACTAAGCAGTGAGTGGTTTTTTGATGCAATTGAAAGTTATATGTTTGTACAAGCGTGAAACAAAGTGAGTGGTTTTTTGAAGCACTGAAACAAAGCCCATGACGCAAAAATCTTAGGCATTTACCTTTGCCAGCGTGTTGAATTTTTCAAGCACGCCTCGCAACAACTCTTCTGCACCCCCTCCCACTTGCCTACTGTGTTAAAGGAGGTAACTTGCCTACTGGAAGTCTAGAGTATATGTATATCACTTATTGGTATCTAGAGTATATGTTTATACTCTGGAAATGTATAAATTGGGATAACTCTGTATACCAACAATGAAAAACTACCTGTAATATATATTTCTTCCACGTATTTTTGGGATAACTCGAGACAAGGTATTTTTTGTCAAGTTTTAATTTGTAATTATCTGCTTATTTGGAATTCTTTTTCCAGACAACATATACTTTATACCTGATTATTTCAATAGTAAAGTGTTTTCTTAAACAACTGAAATAAAGTAATAACATAGATTTTTCCATTAATCCGTAGATTCACTTATGATGATTATAAATTCAATTCTTGAATGTATAACGTGAGGATTACAAGGAATTTACCCTATAGTCGTTTTCAGTCTGAAGAGCTAATTTCAAGACCAATCTATGTTTAACATTTCTTTGCCATATTATTTGATTTGCATTTTAGACTCAAAATTTTAATGGCTTGGCTTAGCTTTACTTTATGAGATGATATTTTTACGCGCATAGGAGCTGCAACTTATACCACTGAGTATTGTGTAATGGACCATGTGCACTTTCTACTGTGAATCTGAATTTGTCGTGGCAGTGAGTTTAGAAACAAGATGGTTGAACCAAAAAAATATGCAGCTTATAAGTTCTTTCCAAAGCTATCCCATTCTCTCCAACGATATGTCAAAAGTGAGGACAATGTCCCAAAGAAACATATTTATTATCTGATCTCAACTGGCAATTCAAAAGAAACTCTTTTACCATTCTACAAGATCAATATACAGGCAAGTCCAAGCATTACAAGAATCTCAGGGACACGCCAATATCAAGTCCCAAGTTATTGCTAGTGTGGGATAAATCTCTGAGTGATTATAGCAGTAAATATAGTGGGCGCACGTTGGACTTTACAATTAAAAACATTATGGGATCAATGTGTGAAAGAATAAGGTGACGTAAGGGGTTCCTACAGTACACTACATAACTGTGGTGAAGCGGAAATCAACCTATTACTAAAGGATACAATTGTGAGATCTCAACCTGTTACTTGGACCAACCTGTGAGATCTCAACCAACTGCTCCTCCTGGCACGCCAAGGGTAGCTGCTCCTGCAACTCCTGAACGAAGCAGTCCTGCTGTAGTAAACGAACATTCTCCTCGGACACCTCAGCCTTTCTTGGATTATGTTAGGAGGACAATTGACGAAACCCCATACTACAGACAAGGTGTTTTGCGACCAGATATACGGATAAATTGATGAAACATCATTACTGAACTCCACATTCAAATCCAAACTCCCAAAGTGTTTTGCGACCAGATATACGGATAAATTATACCTTCAATAACATGTTGTAACTAAACCAGCTTTCAACTGATTGCAGATTTTGCAAATCTTCATAATAAACCAAAAAGAAGTATATATTTGAAAAAGAATTTTCAAACATATATCAATATGAGTTTTTCTGAAGCAAGGCAGTGATATTATAACGTGAAATTATACTGCAGCACTTTTTTGTTATTTTTCAACATTTCTTTTATCTTAGGATTCTCATTATCTACTTTGCAATAAACACTTGATACTGCTTTGGCAGAATGATTTCTAAATAGTATTTATGATTCACATATATAGCATATTTCTTACTTTAACAATCGTATGTTTTACAAGTACGTAAGTTGAAACTAATCCTATAATCTCATAGGATTGAGCATTGGTAGTATAAATTGAAGAATGAAAATTACAGGCATATCTGATAGTGAGATACACAACTCAAACTTATTTTGAAAGTGAATGAATCTGCTGGGATACTGACAAAGCTACGGTATAAATCAGTGAAATTATGCCGTGAAATTATACAGCCTCACTTTAACAGAATTCAGTTAAAGTACAACCCAGCCAACATCTATCTTCAACATCTATCCTCACTTTAACAGAATTCATCCTCGCAAATCTTATAAAGTTGTGGAACTTTTCATTTGTATCCTACTGCAACTTAATGCTACTAGGCATTAGCTGCCTTTCTCCTGGTCCTGCTTATGAGACACCACACACTTTGGAATTGACTTGAGCATATATCTTCAAACAAAATAATGGAGCTACTGAATCTTAAGATATGAGAATATTTTCCATAGTATGTACATTGTAATTTTCCGAGGCAACCCCTATTCTGCCCATCGCTAGTTCTGCCCCTGGGTATCTCCCACACTATTTTCCTGCTGCATCACGTATGTTAATTTTTGAATCCTTTGCATACTCCCTTTAATTATTGATCGGGGACGTCAATATAATATGACTCTATGGGATCTATTGCAGCTTCGCCAGCACCAATATCAGCATCTTGATATACTTTACACACATTATAAACAGTTCAAATAAATGTTAAAGTTAGAACAATTTGCTACGAATATCACAAATAATGAGATAAGATAGTTGTGTATGTTCGTGATACTACTAAGATATGTTAAATAAATATAAACTGAATACTGTATAAGTGTATGTACAAATATAAGTGAAACCGAAATTAACTAAATACTGTATAAGTGTATGTACAAATATATTAACGTATATTTGTATGTACAAACATATATAAGTGGGGATATCAGTTAAATACTAGGGATCATATGTATTATAAATGTTGTGTTTGTTAAAATATAATTGACAGAAAATGAAAGAGATAAATACATATGCAACCAATATATATTATAAGACCAAGGAAATGAAAAATTTATTACCACCAAGCTCATCAATATGAGCTTCATTATCTTCAATATTGTTATCGAAGCAAGATGTTTCATTGTATCCACGATCCACATTTTCCTTCTTATGTAAACCATTAAAGTCATACATGCCTCGTTTGCAAAGTCTTTGCCCCTGTTAGTTTTAAAAAGAGTAATTAAAATTATGTATTTCCAAACTATGAAAGAATTATTACAAATTTCCATAGTATGTCAAACATTTACAAAATTTAAAAGTTGATGGGATAAATACCTCAGAAGCGCTTGAAATATCCACTTTCTTTACCAATGACTCAACAACATTAACTAATTTAGAATTAGATTCCACAATGAACACATTCAGCATTTGAAGTTTCTTTTTTATCTAGTGAAACAAATAATAATATTAAAAGTATATTTGAAAATAATAATTGAAAAGTTTAACCAATCGGATGCCCATACCGTCTGAAATTCTTCCTTTAATTCCTTCTGACGGTTTGATAGACGTTTAACCTCAGTTAACAAATCCGTACTACCAGGTGCATCCCCTAATTTTGGTTTTATGTATACTTTAGGTGACTGATGCGGAGGAGATTGGAAGTCATCATCACCACGTTCATGTACAAGATCATCTTTGGTTGTTGCATTGTCATCCAATTTGTCAAAAAACTCAAGGACATCCATACTTGATTTCTCAAGTGTAGTTGGGAAAATATTCGTCACCTTCAACTAAGAAGTAATGCAGATTAATATTTTAATGAATATACAAATGTTTAGTGTTTATACTCAAAGTTACCTTTTTGTCAGAAAGTAACTTTGACGCTTCACTTGAAGTAGGATTACTGATCACTTTCCAGCTAAGTATGCGAGGCATTCTATGCTGAACATACACAGCTATCTGATCCTTAGCTCTAGGACAGCATTCATAAAACCATATTTGGAATGACAATGGAAATCCATATAACCTCGAATATTTTTTTGATCTCTTCCCTCGAAAAGCTTTTCTCAACGAGCGGTATGTATCACTAAAAACCAATTTACCCCATGGGTAATTGTCGAATTCACCGGACTCAACCAATTCAAAATGACCAATTGAGACGGGACTATCAGGAAGCGATGAAAATAAAAAAGAATGGATGAAGTACAACACATCAATCTTCACTGCATCATGATTAGATGACCATCTCTTTTCTTCAAAATAATCAATTATAGCTTGACTATTAAGCTTCTTAATTCCTTGAAAACAACGTTCAATCAAGGCACAACTTTTGTTGTCATCATAACGTTTATGAGCTACACCGGTACATTTAAGACCGGTGATGTAACGACCCAACCGGTCGTTTTGAGATACGGCACGTCATTCAGCAGTTTGAGGCCATGAGAAACTTCATCTCAAGTATATTGACTTGTGTGTATGGTCAGAATTAAAGTTCAAGAAGTTTGGAGTCAAATTTAAATGAAAATTCTCATTTCCAAAGCTTAAAATTGAAGAAATGAACTAGGATTGGAATTTTGAGTATACGACCTCGGAATTTAGATTTGAAGGTTCCAACATGTTCATATGATGATTTCGGACTTGGGCGTATGCCTGGATCGGGTTTTGGATAACCCGGGAGCGTTTTGGTGCATATTATGGAAGATAGCATTTTAGAAGAAATTGCATCAATTTGGCTTAAAATGCATTTTAGTGTTATTGATGTCCGTTTGGGATTCCGAGACTGGGAGTAGCTCCGTATGGTTATTCTGGATTTGGGAGCGCGATCGGAAGTGAATTCGGAGGTCCGTGGGTCATTTTGGAGTCGTTTGGCTAAAGATAGAAAATTGAAGGTTTTTGAGAAAATTTGATCGGAAGTGGAAATTTTGATATCGGACTCAAAATGCAAATCTTATGGTTTGGATAGCTTCGTTAGGTGATTTGGGACTTAGGAGTGTGTCCGGAATATTTTTGTGATGATCGGTGTAGAATTAAGCTTGAATTGACAAAGTTAGAATTTTGGCGAATTTCGGTTGATAGGTGAGATTTTGATCCGAGGGTCAGAATGGAATTCCGAAAGTTTCTGTAGCTTCGATATATCATTTTGGACGTGTGTGCAAAATTTGAAGTCAATCGGATGCGATTTGATAGGTTTCAACATCGGAAATAGAAGTTGGAAACTTCAAAGTTCATAAAGTGTGAATCGGGGTGTAATTCTTGGTTTTAGAGTTGTTTGATGTGGTTTGAGGCCTCGAGCAAGTCCGTAATGTGTTTTGGGGTTGGTTGGTATGATTGATTGGGGTCCCGGGGGCCTCGGGTGTGTTTCGGATTGTGATCACGCTCTTATTTGATGTTTCAACCTTTGCTTCTTTGAACATAAAGGGGTACCATATTAGGTAAATGTTCTCCAAATTCAGTTTTGTTTGAACCATTAGATCCGTATCGTAATTTCGGAGCCATAGCAAAAAGAATCGTCGAATTTGGACATCGTATGAGGAAGTTATGCTCATTTCCGTGCCGAGAAAAAGTGTTGGTGTCTGTCAGAACCGCAGAAGCGGAATTTGACCGCGGATGCGAAACCGCAAAAGCGGAAATAGAACCGCAAAAGCGGTCCCGCCTATGCGAAAAATATCCGCAAAAGCGAAAATAGGCCTGGTTAGTGTTTAAAACCGAGAAGTTTAGTATTTTGGGCATATCTTGAGTTCTAGAGCTCCGATTGAGGTGATTTTCGCGGTGTTGTTCTCGTCTCATCAAGGAGGTAAATATAAGAACTTTATTTTGATGTTTCTCCATGATTATTTTACTGTTAATGGATGATTAATGGAGGGTTTGAGCCCTAGGCCTAAATTTTAGGAAATCTTTGATTTGAATGGGCAAACGAAGTTCGATTTTGATAAATTTTATATGCACGGACTCGTGTTGAGATAAGGAACCTGAATATATAACTTTCGTAATTTTTCGAGAAGCGTACCGAAAGTCGGGTTTTGGCAACTTGTGGGTTTTGGTGTATTTTGAATTGTTTTGGTTGGGTAATGCCCAATTGGCCTATTTTGATGTGATTCTATTAATTTTTATCAGATACTATGCCTGTGGAGGTCGACATTCATGGCAAGAGAGTTGTCTCTTAGCGGTTTTGTACCGGAGTCGAGGTAAGTGGCTTGTCTAACCTTGTGTGGGGGACTTTCACCCCTAGGATATTATTGTGA
Source organism: Nicotiana noctiflora (assembly GCA_032618575.1). NCBI lineage: Eukaryota > Viridiplantae > Streptophyta > Magnoliopsida > Solanales > Solanaceae > Nicotiana > Nicotiana noctiflora. The sequence goes on from JASVEL010003929.1 coordinate 25,375, forward strand.
TACTTTAAATGCCTTGTACGCGAGGTGACGGGCGTGTACATGCGCTGGTTGTTGAACACATACTTTACTCAAAATGTTCAATGAGTGATATTCCTGTTCTTAGTTGTTAAATTCGATATTCCTACCCGGTAGTAGTTAGAAAAGCATGATTAGATAGAATCTAACTGTCTAGTTGCTTAATTGACTTACTTGAGTTTTCTTGGTAATCGCTGGCGCTGTTCATCGACGAAGTTATCGTTAAGCATATTATACTTCTCTCTGTGTATTCCTTTACTTGCTGTGGTTATGGACTACGGGTTCGATTCCCGAGATCCTGAGCTTATTAAAATATGGACTACGGGTTCGATTCCCGAGATCCTGAGATTATTGAAATATGGACTACGGGTTCGATTCCCGAGATCCTGAGCTTATTGAAATATGGACTACGGGTTCGATTCCCGAGATCCTGAGATTATTGAAATATGGACTACGGGTTCGATTCCCGAGATCCTGAGATTATTGAAATATGGACTACGGGTTCGATTCCCGAGATCCTGAGATTATTGAAATATGGACTACGGGTTCGATTCCCGAGATCCTGAGATTATTGAAATGTGGACTACGGGTTCGATTCCCGAGATCCTGAGATTATTGAAATATGGACTACGGGTTCGATTCCCGAGATCCTGAGGTTATTGAAATATGGACTACGGGTTCGATTCCCGAGATCCTTAGATTATTGAAATATGGACTACGGGTTCGATTCGCGAGATCCTGAGGTTATTGAAATATGGACTACGGGTTCGATTCCAGAGATCCCGAGATTATTGAAATGTGGACTACGGGTTCGATTCTCGAGATCCTACGATTATTGAAATGTGGACTACGGGTTCGATTCCCGAGATCCTGAGATTATTGAAATGAGGACTACGGGTTCGATTCCCGAGATCCTGAGGTTCGATTCCCGGAGATCCTGAGTTATTGAGATATTATTGAGACATGGGCTGCGGGTTCAATTCCCGGAGACCCAGAGGTACTGAGAATGGGATTGTGGGTTCGATTCCTGGAGACCCAGAGGTACGGAGAATGGGATTGTGGGTTCAATTCCCACGGATCCTGGATTTGTTTATTTGAGTTGGTTAATTGTTGTTAGCTTAATTGTAGACAGTTGCAGTAATCATTTATTGTTGTTAATTTCGGAAATTATTATCGTTTAAACTGCTTATTATTGTTATTATCATTATATTATTGTTTCTCGGTAGGGCCCTGACCTTCCTCGTCACTACTCCATCGAGGTTAGGCTTGGCACTTACTGAGTACCGCCGTGGTGTACTCATGCTACTCTTCTGCACACTTTTGTTGTGCAGATCCAGGTACATCAGAGCAGGTTCGTACTAGGTGATTCTGCAGCTTTCTGGGAGACTTCGAGGTATGATCTGCTACGTCCGCGGATCCGGAGGCTTCACTTCTATTCTAGTATTACTAGTTGACATTTTTCTTCATTTCGTTGTTAGATACTCTTTACACATAGAGCCACAGTTGCATTTCTCTTTTAGTCTGTGTTACCGTGGGGTTCCGGATCTTGGTAGTGTTTTATTTATTGTGTGACGGATGTATGTGCCAAGCGGCACGGATTACATATCTTTTATGTTATTTTTCCATTGTTTCTTATTTAAGTATTTATAACTTATATATTCCGCAACGTGTTAGGCTTACCTAGTCTTGGGGACTGGGTGTCATCACGACATGTTCACAATTGGTGAACTAGGGTCGTGACAAGTTGGTATCAGAGCTCTAGGTTCATAGGAGTCACGGGACACGGACCGGTTACTTAGAGTCTCGCTGATCGATACGGAGACGTCTGTATTTATCTACGAGGGGCTATGTAACTGTTTAGGAAACTCTTCAATTCTTTGAATTCCTTATCGTGCGCCATTTATTCAGTTGGAGCCTATGTCATATGTTCTTTTGCATCCACTCGTGTGTTGAAATTGCGCGCTCGGTATCAAGTATGCGCCGACGGTTCGTGATGCTGCAAAGGGATTTCAAGGGAGTCAAGAATTTACTCAACCATTGTTACCGTGTGTCATCCATATCGATAATGCAAGAGAATTGAGAGGTCTTCAATTGTGCACATGGTGGTGCATTAGATTCTGACATTCGGTTGATAAGTACGGTCTTGAGAAGGTTTACATAACTGCCAAATCGTCACAGCAATGGTAGAATCACAAGGTGGATGTAGATCTAAAGATAGTTGGTGGTAATAAAGACTATATGGTTCATATGAGATATTTATTTAGCGAAGGATTCAGCCAGCAGAGATACTGGGGAAAATGAGTTTAACTGTCTTAAGAAGGACATGTACCAAACGAATGCCTTTGGCTTGTTTTATGATGAAGACGTACGAATGTTAAGGGCTAGTATCATGGATTAGCAAGATGTATCTTAAGGCATCGTGTCAAGTGAAAGGATTTCACTATCAACGATGTAATTATGGGTCATGTGTCGTATCATATTTGGCCTGCGATGTATTTAGGTGCTATTCAAAAAGTTCTTGAAAACTTGCGGATGGGCAAGAGTTGAGGCTCGTATGGTATAATGTTGGGACTTTAGATATCCCTGTGTCCCTAATAAACTCTGCATTTTATTATCAGCAGGGAAATATTTGACAAAGGCTACATGGTGCTTCGTAGGCGTGTGTGAATCATAGTATGTTTTAAGATGTTGTTGGTAGAGAATGCTCGGTGCATGGAGCGAGAAGATGTTTGGTTGTATTGGGATGAGGTCATACCCTATGATGTTAGAGTGCTAATAGAGCACATGTGGTTATATTCGTTGGATCAAGTGAGTTGCAGTTGAATAATAGTAAATGACTCGAGAGAATGGTTCTAATGTGTTCGAGAGTCGTGTAATAGTGGCTTTGGGCTAAGTGGGAGAGTCCCACCACTTAAGATTAGTTTGCATGGTTAATTACGTGTGTGAATTCTGGATATTAGCGTATTAATGGGTTATTTGCAGCTACGGAAAAAGACCATGAGTGGTAATTTAAGTATATGAATTGTTGAATGCATGTTATGGTTAGCCTTGCTGGCTCATGTTCAAACTTGAGGGAAAATTTATGATCTATGCCTCGTATAGGTGCTGGCTTCGCGGGAAGTGATTCCGCTGGGTGCTTTATCGAGAGGGTATTCATATGTTATAAAGAAATTCGGTAGAGTTGGTTGCGTACTGGGGCAAGTTAGAACCGGATGGTTCTCAATAGTGGTCCTAGTGAATTCAAGAGGTAAAGTGTGGTGTTTGATAATTCTGAGTCTATAAGTACAGTTGAGGCTCAAGCCTTTAAAGCAACTTAGGAAGAAAGTACAAAAACAATCTATGATGTTTTGACTTGTGGTGTAGCATTTGAGAGGCGTGAAATGGTCGTCGTTCTTGAGATAGCATGGCCTCATGATTTCGGGTCATTCGGGGTGAGTGTGGTTGAAATAAGTTAGGTATTGAAGGGAGATATTTACATTATAGGGCAATCCAGGATAAACTGGAAGAAAGTAGATTAATTAGCCAAAGTTGAGTTGGCATATTGGTGCCAATGATCGGTTCATGTAATGTGATCGAATTATGCATGTGATTTGTGGCGGTGCATTTGAGGCTTGTCGGCCGCAGTGTTTGATGGTATTCTGAAGTATTCTTCTATTAGGGCCTGTTATGAGTAGGCAGGTCTCGGAAAAGGGTTATGGTGACTTGGACCACTACTTAGAGATTGGCATATACAACGGTAATGAGAACTCGCATGTGTGTTGCTATAGTTCTCCTGAAGTGAGTTAAATGGGAAGTATTATGTGATGAAGTATTAGCCTATCGTCAGTTCTAGAGCTATGATGGGAAATGGTGTGTATCGTATATCGGCACGTGGGGGTGCAGTAAGTAGTATGAAATTTGAAGTAAGGACCAAGGTCACAGTTTGGTCAATAAATGTGATATAAAGAGCTCGGATGAGCAGGAAAGGAGTTTCAGTGTTTTGAGTAAGATGGGTATTAACATCAGTATCACTTGAGATCAGTGTTCTGTGGGAAAGGCTTTGCATCCCGGTTAGGGACTCCTGATCGCTTTTCACTATTAGTTCAGTCGGTGGTTTGAATATGTAGGCCCGTTTAATTATTAGGAAGATGGTGGGAGCTTGTCCCACAAGAAGATTGTATAGGTGTGACATGTAGTCACTTGATTGGTTAGAAATTTAAACCAAGTATGAGGATTTTGGTGATATCATTCAATTGAGAATTTATGTTGGAGGGCACTCTTCTTATTGGGTTATAGACCTGTGAAATATTATTGACTTAGCTTGGCACGACCAGGATAGACTTAAGGTCGGTGGATAGATTTAAATGTGGAAGTGAGCCTTGCATCAGGTCGGTTGTGTTTCTTCCAGCAATGCGCCCTTTGTGGAGGGATAGTCACGATCTTGTTTCGCGGTTAGTTAATTCATGTAAAGATATATTGCGCCGTATGAGTTGTGAGACGGCTTGGTAAGTCCCTTATGTGTTGAGGTTCCGCTCAGCGGTGATGTTGTATGAGCATGATGGCTCTTGAGACTCGGATCTTATATCGCACCTCAGTTGTACTTGAGTTTGTAGCCTATAGCGCTATATGTTTCCTTGTGTCTGATATCATGCACCTTAGTATGCTTATGATCGATATTCAGCATTTTGATGTGATGAGCTATTCAGCTCGACGTATGGCTCCTTGTGTGAGTTTTATACAGGGATCGGGTGGCACGCCGCCATGGTTATATTGTTTGGATCGTGTGGCACGCCGCCATGGTTATATTGTTTGGATCGTGTGGCACGCCGCCATGGTTATATTGTTTGGATCGTGTGGCACGCCGCCATGGTTATATTGTTTGGATCGTGTGGCACGCCGCCATGGTTATATTGTTTGGATCGGGTGGCACGCCGCCATGGTTATATTGTTTGGATCGGGTGGCACGCCGCTATGGGTATATTGTTGGGATCGGGTTGCACGCCGCAATAGTGTGATGTTTATTTCAGTGTCCATAATTGCTTTTATGTGTTCTGTTTCCTATTTTTCCGAGGAAGTCCATGTTAGTGTGAGAGTTGAATAGTTCTCTCTAGTGTTCGCCTTCCTTTTGTATTACATACGAATTAGTAGCCTACTGGCACATTGTGTCATCTTGCAGGACTTTTGATTATGTCTGAGGTGGCATATCGCCGGAGTAGTTCGTATTGGGTGAGATGAGGTTATGGGATTTGGGGTCAGTGCAAACTGATTATATGAAGTATATTATAGAGGAAAATAACATTCTCTGGTTTAGGACAAGGTAATGGATCTTGTTAGAAGTATAGACTGAATGATTTGTTGACTTGGCAACTAAATATGAATTCCTACACATCTCTTCCGTCGTATCGGTGTTGTAAAAGCTAGAGCAAGACCCATGTAGGTCATGAGATGCAATGAGAGCATCGGATTTGTGGAATTTCGACTATTATATTTAAAGAATATTATTGTGGTCCCATGAGTAAAGTGATGCAAAGTGTGAATTCAACAAAGTTATGCAGTCATGTATGGGTACAGCATGTGAAGAATGATATTGTGGTCGTATGATGGAAACATGCTAGGCGGGAAATTCCGGATGTTGGAATTGGGTCTAATGGCTTATTTACTCGAATAAAGGAGTATATCTATAGAGTTATCGAGCTAATGTGCTCAAATGAGTTGTGGAAGCACGGGAAGTTGCATGAGATGTTAAACCAGTGATTTTAGACTACTTCAGTGTAGTTCTCGGCACGTTCGAGGACGAACGTATGTTTAAGTGGGGGAGATTGTAACGACCCAACCGGTCGTTTTGAGATACGGCACGTCATTCAGCAGTTTGAGGCCATGAGAAACTTCATCTCAAGTATATTGACTTGTGTGTATGGTCAGAATTAAAGTTCAAGAAGTTTGGAGTCAAATTTAAATGAAAATTCTCATTTCCAAAGCTTAAAATTGAAGAAATGAACTAGGATTGGAATTTTGAGTATACGACCTCGGAATTTAGATTTGAAGGTTCCAACATGTTCATATGATGATTTCGGACTTGGGCGTATGCCTGGATAGGGTTTTGGATAACCCGGGAGCGTTTTGGTGCATATTATGGAAGATAGCATTTTAGAAAAAATTGCATCAATTTGGCTTAAAATGCATTTTAGTGTTATTGATGTCCGTTTGGGATTCCGAGACTGGGAGTAGCTCCGTATGGTTATTCCGGATTTGGGAGCGCGATCGGAAGTGAATTCGGAGGTCCGTGGGTCATTTTGGAGTCGTTTGGCTAAAGATAGAAAATTGAAGGTTTTTGAGAAAATTTGACCGGAAGTGGAAATTTTGATATCGGACTCAAAATGCAAATCTTATGGTTTGGATAGCTTCGTTAGGTGATTTGGGACTTAGGAGTGTGTCCGGAATATTTTTGTGATGATCGGTGTAGAATTAAGCTTGAATTGGCAAAGTTAGAATTTTGGCGAATTTCGGTTGATAGGTGAGATTTTGATCCGAGGGTCAGAATGGAATTCCGAAAGTTTCTGTAGCTTCGATATATCATTTTGGACGTGTGTGCAAAATTTGAAGTCAATCGGATGCGATTTGATAGGTTTCGACATCGGAAATAGAAGTTGGAAACTTCAAAGTTCATAAAGTGTGAATCGGGGTGTAATTCTTGGTTTTAGAGTTGTTTGATGTGGTTTGAGGCCTCGAGCAAGTCCGTAATGTGTTTTGGGGTTGGTTGGTATGATTGATTGGGGTCCCGGGGGCCTCGGGTGTGTTTCGGGTTGTGATCACACTCTTATTTGATGTTTCAACCTTTGCTTCTTTGAACATAAAGGGGTACCATATTAGGTAAATGTTCTCCAAATTCAGTTTTGTTTGAACCATTAGATCCGTATCGTAATTTCGGAGCCATAGCAAAAAGAATCGTCGAATTTGGACATCGTATGAGGAAGTTATGCTCATTTCCGTGCCGAGGAAAAGTGCTGGTGTCTGTCAGAACCGCAGAAGCGGAATTTGACCGCGGATGCGGAACCGCAAAAGCGGAAATAGAACCGCAAAAGCGGTCCCGCCTATGCGAAAAATATCCGCAAAAGCGAAAATAGGCCTGGTTAGTGTTTAAAACCGAGAAGTTTAGTATTTTGGGCATATCTTGAGTTCTAGAGCTCCGATTGAGGTGATTTTCGCGGTGTTGTTCTCGTCTCATCTAGGAGGTAAATATAAGAACTTTATTTTGATGTTTCTCCATGATTATTTCACTGTTAATGGATGATTAATGGAGGGTTTGAGCCCTAGGCCTAAATTTTAGGAAATCTTTGATTTGAATGGGCAAACGAAGTTCGATTTTGATAAATTTTATATACACGGACTCGTGTTGAGATAAGGAACCTGAATATATAACTTTCGTAATTTTTCGAGAAGCGTACCCAAAGTCGGGTTTTGGCAACTTGTGGGTTTTGGTGTATTTTGAATTGTTTTGGTTGGGTAATGCCCAATTGGCCTATTTTGATGTGATTCTATTAATTTTTATCAGATACTATGCCTGTGGAGGTCGACATTCATGGCAAAAGAGTTGTCTCTTAGCGGTTTTGTACCGGAGTCGAGGTAAGTGGCTTGTCTAACCTTGTGTGGGGGACTTTCACCCCTAGGATATTATTGTGATACTTTAAATGCCTTGTACGCGAGGTGACGGGCGTGTACATGTGCTGGTTGTTGAACACATACTTTACTCAAAATGTTCAATGAGTGATATTCCTGTTCTTAGTTGTTAAATTCGATATTCCTACCCGGTAGTAGTTAGAAAAGCATGATTAGATAGAATCTAATTGTCTAGTTGCTTAATTGACTTACTTGAGTTTTCTTGGTAATCGCTGGCGCTGTTCATCGGCGAAGTTATCGTTAAGCATATTATACTTCTCTCTGTGTATTCCTTTACTTGCTGTGGTTATGGACTACGGGTTCGATTCCGAGATCCTGAGAGATTATTGAAATATGGACTACGGGTTCGATTCCCGAGATCATGAGATTATTGAAATATGGACTACGGGTTCGATTCACGAGATCTGAGCTTATTGAAATATGGACTACGGGTTCGATTCCGAGATCCGAGATTATTGAAATATGGACTACGGGTTCGATTCCGAGATCCCGAGATTATTGAAATATGGACTACGGGTTCGATTCCCGAGATCATGTGATTATTGAAATATGGACTACGGGTTCGATTCCCGAGATCACGAGATTATTGAAATGTGGACTACGGGTTCGATTCCGAGATCCCGAGCTTATTGAAATATGGACTACGGGTTCGATTCCAGAGATCATGAGATTATTGAAATATGGACTACGGGTTCGATTCCGAGATCGCGAAATTATTGAAATATGGACTACGGGTTCGATTCCGAGATCCCGAGATTATTGAAATATGGACTACGGGTTCGATTCCCGATATCACGAGATTATTGAAATGTGGACTACGGGTTCGATTCCAGAGATCCCGAGCTTATTGAAATATGGACTACGGGTTTGATTCCCGAGATCGTGAGATTATTGAAATATGGACTACGGGTTCGATTCCGAGATCCTAAGATTATTGAAATATGGACTACGGGTTTGATTCTTGAGATCACTGAGATTTATTGAAATGTGGACTACGGGTTCGATTCCGAGATCACGAGATTATTGAAATGTGGACTACGGGTTCGATTCCCGATATCACGAGATTATTGAAATGAGGACTACGGGTTCGATTCCGAGATCCGGACTTATTGGTAGGGACTGCGGGTTCAATTCCGGAGATCTGAGTTATTGAGATATTATTGAGACATGGGGCTGCGGGTTCGATTCCCGGAGATCCAGAGGTACTAAGAATGGGACTGTGGGTTCAATTCCCACGGATCCTGGATTTGTTTATTTGAGTTGGTTATTTGTTGTTAGCTTAATTGTAGACAGTTGCAGTAATCATCTTATTGTCGTTATTTCGGAAATTATTATCATTTAAACTGTTTATTTTTGTTATCATCATTATATTATTGTTTCTCAGTAGGGCCCTGACCTTCCTCGTCACTACTCCATCGAGGTTAGGCTTGGCACTTACTGAGTGCCGCCGTGGTGTACTCATGCTACTCTTCTGCACACTTTTGTTGTGCAGATCCAGGTACATCAGAGCAGGCTCGTGCTAGGTGATTCCGCAGCTTTCTGGGAGACCTCGAGGTATGATCTGCTACATCCGCGGATCCGGAGGCTTCCCTTCTATTCTAGTATTACTAGTTGACATTTTTCTTCATTTCGTTGTTAGATACTCTTTACACATAGAGCCACAATTGTATTTCCCCTTTTAGTCTATGTTACCGTGGGGTTCCGGATCTTGGTAGTGTTTTATTCATTGTGTGACGGATGTATGTGCCAAGCGGCACGGATTACATATCTTTTATGTTATTTTTCCGCTGTTTCTTATTAAAATATTTATAACTTATATATTCCGCAACATGTTAGGCTTACCTAGTCATGGGGACTGGGTGCCATCACGACATGTTCACAATTGGTGAACTAGGGTCGTGACAGGTGATGAGTGCAAACTCAACAATACCAAAGCGTATTTTACAACCATTCAAGGAGAGCCACAATTCATTTCCATTATCATGAAAAACCTCCCTCAACAATAGAGAATGAATCAAACGAGGTTGCATACCTACTATTGGCAAATCAAGGAAGTATCCGAAATAAGTTTCTCTGAACATTGCAAATTGTCTCGAATTCAGATGTTTCCTCAATGTTTCAACAATGCAAATATTACTGGTGGCACCAATCTTTAATTTATAATGATCTTGTGGTTTGAAATAAAAATCCCAAACCTGCATTCAATAATAATATACATTTATTGATTTAATAAATTTTAAAAATGTTTCATGGCTTAAACAGATATATATTGGATAAACAATTACACAAAATTAGAGACAAAACAAATGGATATCCAACGTGAAATTCACTAAGCTATGCATATAGGCTTGTATCCCAAATAAGTTTTTAAATTGGGTTTATTATGAAGGTTTTTAAGACTGTAGTCATGTGTAATACATGTAAAGCTGATATTCAAATTTTTTTAAGTGTATCATTTAACTGCACTTATATGATATTTAGATAAAGGTGTTGTACCATAAAAATAATTTGATTATTGAGGGTTAAAATTATAAATGTTATAATTCATGTATAAAATATACATGAAATAAATCTATATGCCAATAAGTTATTACTCCCTAGGGTTGTGAACTACGAGAACCTACTGAAAATAAATGTGATAAATATAACAAGTATAATAATGTTTAATCAAAAGTTAATACAAACATAAAATACCTTAAGATTCGGTGTTTGTTCTCTAGCTTCATCAACCTTTTGCCTTTTGTTGCGCTTCAGAGAATCGGATGGTATATCCTCAAATACATCATCTACATCTTTTTCAAATTTTTTATCCCTAAACTTTCTTATCCTGTTATGCTTCTTTGTATCCAATATAACTATATTTTCTTTTGCAACTCGATTAAAATATTTTGGAGTAAAACCCGGCACACAGTCCTCCGGCCTCTCAAAATTTTTCTCAAATGAACACTCTGTTTGCAATCGCCTCTGGTTCGGCCGCATCCGGTTCCCATTCCTTGCAGGAGTATCTTGCAACAAATCAAAAGTAGGATGAGTAAGAGGTATGACATTCTCATCAGTGTCTGATGTAGAATCAGAGTAGGTATCCCTAATAGCCTTTACAGCCGAGACATTCATTTTCGAACAACTACCCCAATTATTTTTCGATTCTGTCGTGAATTCTTCTTTTAACTTTGCCATTGTTGCAGATTTTATGAAAACACTGTTGGAAAGCCTAATTGTAATAATGCAAAATAGATATATAACTCAAATATATATACATACCATTTCTACAGATTGTGGATGTTATTTGGAGGGATTGATTGAGCAAATAGATGAAATCATGGACTAAATCTCCGTGAAATAATCTTCAAAATTAAGCGAGATCTCAAACAATTGATCGAAATTTCAGATGAGTGGAGCGAAATCTTTAGGAATTTTTGAAATAATTGAGCCAAATCTCCTTGATTTTTCAGAATAATTGGGCGAAAATCGGAACTTCCATATGATGGTACCCGTGATTTACTATTGTGGACAGATTGAGAGAAAAATTCGTGACTAATTTAGTGTATATTTTGATAGATTGATTGTTTGGGGGAAAGAAGATGGTAGAAGGAGATAGAGAGTGTATCTGATTTGTTTTACGAGGAGAGAGAATATGAAATATTGCACAAATCACATGATTTGTGCCTTTTGCTATGGTAATTAATTATTTAGTTATTTTTATGATATGCTTTAAAAGTAAAAAAAACTTCCCTTTATGTAATAAATAAAGATTAGTAACATTTTTTAAATATTTTTCTAAAAGTGACATGCAATGTATATTTGGCAATTAAATTAAAAAAGGCCCAAATCTGATTCCCTTCTCTTTGTTGTGTTATTTTTCTTTTATTTTATTTCCTTAAAATTCTAAAAAAAAATACAACCTAGATTAATTCTTGATAAAATTATCCCAAAAATATTAATTGACTCTAACTAGTCATTATCACAAATAACTAAATATCGAATTAAAAGAAAATCCCATAATTCAACACTAAACACAAAAAATACAAAAATACATTATTTTTATGATTTTCATTTTCTTGTAAAACAAACTTAATTACTTTTAATTGTAAATTAAATCCTAAGGATGCAAACACAATATATATTTTTTTTTGTATTTTTATTAATTTACAAATGATCAACGCGCAGACAAAAATGCGAATAATAATTAAGAAAATCACACAAAATTCACAGAAAATCACACAGCACAAAACTATTTTATTTTTGGATTTTTAGGAGTAATTCTTATGCGGGGCAAAAATCACGTGCTCACATCAAGTATTTAAAAGATAATTTTTTTGATTTTGTAAACCTTCCGTAGGGGTGGCGTTGGTTTTGGTTTGGATGAAGAAGATGAAGTTGGGGGGGGGGGGAGAAGGAGAAAAGGCGGTCAGTAAATTCATTTTTTGTTAAGTTTTAATTATAAATTATACGTGTCGTTTATCTATTGGCTCACTTGGAAAGTGTAATTCACGCATCTGGTATGCTGGACTGGGGTGTCTACTAGATATACTTAACAGTCACTTGAAGTGTCTCGCTGGAAATGGTCTCAGTTGAGGTGTTCAAATGATCGTTGAGGACAACTTGAATGGGCCATTTATATATTTCGCCAAATTAAAATGCTGAAAAGTATTCCCTCATTATACAGGTGGGCGCCTGAACAGAAATTAAAATGCTGAAAAGTATTCCCTCGTTATACAGGTGGGCGCCTGAACAGAAATTAAAATACTGAAAAGTATTCCCTCGTTATACAGGTGGGCACCTAAACAGTTTGATAACTGGGGTGTGAATTTTGAAAAGACAATACATCCCTTAATGTTCGGGTAAGTTTCGTAATAATTGAGTCAGTCCTCCTCTGCGGATTCCCCTTTTATTGATGTTTTTCTTTTTGATGTTTTCTCCAATATTGGTCACATTCACTTTAAAGTGATTAGTGAGAATTTGAATCTTTTGTTCCTGTCTAAATTAGTGAACAATCTTATTACTTATAAAATGATGGTTAGCAACTAGCATTCTTGTTGGCCCTGCTTCCATCGTTCGGCTCTTCTTGTTTTATCCTGCTTTGCAGTTTATTGCCAGATTTCTTCAACTTTCTCTTGTAATCCTTTTTTGCTTTTCCCCTTTTTTGTTTTTTTTCTTTTCATTTTCCCTCGGCCTTGATTGTCATCCCCTTTTTTTGTTATTTTCTCTTTTCTAATGACCCAGTGTTATTACGCCTTTTATCATGAGAAGCTGGTAATTAGCTTTCAACGGCCAACTGGTTTTGATCAATGAAATGCAGAAATATGAATTTGAAGGGGTAAGGGAATTTTGAAGTAAAGATAGAACTTATCTGTGTATGATGGCTGATTCCTTTGACCAAGCCATATATTTAAATACCGACCCAGTCTGTCCAATCGAATCGTTGCTAACTTGATTTCATCTTTTCCTTCAACCCAAACCTTTCTTATTTTTTGCTGTTTTTCTTCTTTTCATCAAAATATTCCTCTCTTTCGCCTTATGGTGGCTGTTAGGGTTTTCACCAATAAGACTCTCTCATTTTATTATTCTCTCACCTCACATTCGCCTTATGGTGCCCGTTAAAGTTTTAACCAACAAGACTATCTCATTTTTTATTTTTCTTTATTTTGTTTCCAAATCTCCGGGTATTGTCCATGCCATGCTTCTCCTTATTCTTATTGTATCATCATTTTCTTGAAATTAATGAGAATGTCTTTCTTTGGACTGTAATGTGGCTTTTGGATGGGTTTATAAAGAAACGTATAAAGGCTCAAAATTTATATGAGGGTTCAAAATATTTACAACTCTCGTAATTATAAACATAACTTCTGCCCCAGTTTTGATATGTTTTGGGGAATCTTGGATTTTATTTCTATCGTGACTGAACCTTACTGAGGCTGCCTACATACCCTTTCGGGATCAATTCAAACGTAGTTCACACCCTAAGGTTTCTTTGTCATTTGACTTTTTCCCCGACTTTTTCTTTTGTATTTTTTTTTTCAAATTCTCTCAATTTCTTGTTCGTAATTGATTCCAAGAGAGGGATAAAAAAGAATAATGCAGTAAGGCTCAACAGGGGTATAAATGGATAAAGTGTTTGGATAAAGAATAAAATGCCTTCATCATTTTAACTTCAAAATTATGACAAATACAATTGTACATATGAAAAAGGAATCATATATAATATCTCTTGACTGTATCTGAGTTGATAGCAATCTCTACACATTTTCCTTCAATATCTGTTAAATATAAAGCTCTGTTGGATAATACCCGTGACACCATGAACGCCCCTTCCCAATTAGGTGCAAACTTTCCTTTTTTGCTTCGGCCCAGTAAGGCAAAATACGTCTTAGCACCAACAGTCCAACTTCAAATTTCTATGGACGTACTTTCTTGTTGTATGCTCTGGCCATCCTCCGCTGATATAATTGTCCGTGGCAAACTGCCGCTAGACTTTTCTCATCAATCAAGCTCAATTGTTCTAGCCGAGCTTTTACCCATTCATCATCATCAATTTCAGCCTCAGCTATGATCCGAAGTGAAGGTATTTCAATTTCTGTAGGTATGACTGCCTCTGTTCCGTACACCAATGAGTATGGTGTTGCGCCAATTGAAGTACGTACAGTTGTACGATAACCCATAAGAGAAAATGGTAATTTTTCATGTCACTGTCTAGACTCTTCCACCATTTTCCTGAGAATCTTCTTAATATTCTTATTTGCAGCCTCCACTGCTCCATTCGCTTTAGGCCTATAAGGTGTAGAGTACGGTGCAGGATTTTGAACTTTTGACATGCTTCTGCCATGAGATGACTGTTCAGATTTGCTCCATTGTTTGTGATAATCACCTTAGGTATTCCAAAGCGACAAATAATATTTGTGTGCACGAAATCCACTACCGCCTTCTTTGTCACTGCTTTAAATGTCTTCGCCTCCACCCATTTAGTGAAATAATCAATTGCTACCAAGATAAATCTGTGTCCATTAGATTCTGCAGGGTTCTATTGGTCCAATGACATCCATGCCCCAGGCGACGAATGGCCACAGTGCTGACATTGTATGCAACTCATAGGGTGGGGAGCGAATCAAATCTCCGTGTATTTGACATTGGTGGCATTTCCGCACATATCTAATGCAATCACGCTCCATGGTGAGCCAATGATATCCTGTTCTCAGTATTTTATTGGCCAAAATATATCCACTCATATGAGGTCTGCAAGCTCCTGCATGTACTTCAGCCATAATTGTGTCAGCTTGTTGTGCATCTATATATCTCAATAGACCCATATCTGGTGTTCTTTCGTATACAACTCCTCCACTGAGGAAAAATCCATTTGCTAATCGCCTTATAGCCCTTTTCTGGTCCTCTGTGGCCTGCTCTGGGTACACTCTTGTCCTCAAATATTTTCTGATATCATGATACCACGGCTCACCATTAAGTTCTTCTTCTACAACGGAACAATACGCATTTTGATCACGAACTTGTATCTGTAGTGGATCTATGTAAGCTTTATCTGGATAGTGCAACATGGATGATAATGTGGCTAGAGCATCTGCTACTTCGTTGTGCATTCTTGGGATGTGCTTGAACTCTATAGATTGAAATCTCTGAGACAATTTATGCAGACACTGTCGATAAGGTATCAGTTTCAAATCCCTTGTCTCCCATTCTCCTTGAATTTGATATATCAAAAAGATCCAAGTCACCCATGACCAAAATCTCTTGAACACCCATGTCCATTGCCATTCTCAATCCCAATATTCATGCTTCATACTCGTCCATGTTATTAGTACAGAAAAACTGAAGTTAAGCGGTAATAGGATAATGCTGACCCATTTCTGAAATAAGTACTGCTCCAATTCCAACTCCCTTACTGTTGACGGCCTCATCAAAGTACATTCTCCAGCCTGGCTTGTCATCTTACTCCACTTCTTAAATATTCATTGTTTCCTCATCAAGAAAATATGTCTTTAATGGTTCATACTCATCATCGACCAGATTTTCTGCCGAATGGTCAGCAACTGCTTGTGCCTTCATTGTCGTATGAGTTACATAAATGATATCAAACTTTGTAAGTAGAATTTGCCATTTAACAAGCCTTCATGTGGGCATAGGCTTCTAGAATATATACTTCAGTAGATCCAACCGAGATATTAGATAAGTAGTATAAGCCGACAAGTAATGTTTCAACTTCTGCGCAACCCACGTTAAAGCACAACATGTTCTCTCCAACTAAGTGTATTTTACCTCGTAAGATGTAAACTTCTTACTAAGATAATATATTGCTTGCTCTTTCTTCCCTATTTCATCATGCTGCCCCAGTACACAGCCAAACAAATTATCCAATACAGTCAGATAAAGGATCAAGGGCCTTCCAGGTTCTGGAGGAACCAATACATGAGGATTAGCCAGATATTCCTTAATTTTGTCAAATGCTTCTTGACATTCATCACTCCAATCTTTCTTCAACAATTTGAAAATGGGCTCACAAGTCGACGTTAAGTGATTAATAAATCTGCTGATATAATTCAACCTGCCCAATAAACTCATTACTTCTTTCTTGTTCCTCGATGGAGGCAAATTCTGGATTGCTTTTATCTTTTACGGATCTAATTCAATACCACGCGGGCTTACTATGAATCTCAATAACTTTCCTGACGGCACCCCCGAAAGCACATTTTGCTGGATTGAGCTTGAGATTATATCTTCGGAGCCTCTGGAAAAACTTTCTTAAATCCTTGACATGGTCACATTGCTTTTTGGACTTGATAATGACATTGTCTACATATACTTCAATCTCTCGATGTATCATGTCATGAAACATAGTGGTCATAGCCCTCATATATGTAGCCCCGACATTTTTTAACCCAAACGGCATCACCCTATAGCACTATGTTCCCTAAGGCGTGATAAAGACCGTCTTTTCTACATCTTCTTCGTCCATCAGGATCTGATGATAAGCCGAATAACAATCCACAAAAGAACCAATTTCATGTTTGGTGCAATTGTCGATCAATATATGGATATTTGGAAATGGAACATCATCCTTTGGACTAGCTTTATTGAGGTCCCGATAATCAACACACACCTTGGTTTTTCCATCCTTTTTTGGAACAGGCACAACATTAGCTAACCAGGTGGGATATTTAGTGACCCGTATGACCTTCACCTCAAATTGCTTATTAGCTTCTTCTTTTATTTTTACACTGATGTCCGTTTTAAATTTCCTTAACTTTTGTTTTACCGGCCAACATTCTAGATAAGTGGGCAATTTATGTACCACCAAATCAGTACTGAGCCGGGCATGTCATCATATGACCAAGCAAATATGTCCTTGTACTCATGTAACAACCTGATTAAATCTTCTCTGAGGGAAGTCTCTAAATGCATACTAATCTTTGTTTCTCGGACATTCTCCTCACTTCCCAAATTAATAGACTCCGTCTCATTTAAGTTCGGTTTGGGTTTTGCTTCATAATGACTCAAATCTTTACTAATTTCCTCCAATACTTCCTCATCCTCATATTCCACTTCATGTTCATTTTCAATTTCCTATATAACTATTCGATTATCAAGACTGGACCGGGGATCCTTCATGCATGACATATCATTGGACTCAGCAAATATTGAATTGTACAAAAGAAGAAAAATAAAATAAGGCAAAAATGGAGGAAGAAAAGAAATTGCATTTCATTGATTTTCAAAAAGGTAAAAAGAGTTGGATGAATTTGATTTGATGGGATATGGGGTTATAATTTTAAAAAAAAAGACAATTTTGGGAATGAAATATTAAAAGCTAACTACCACAACTCCTTCCTGATCGGAAGAGGATAGCTTCCCAATTATTTAGCATAGTGTGGGGACCAACGAATTGAACATCCATTTTGCTTGTTCCTTCACCCGTCTCCAACACATTAACCTCTTCAAATAGCCTCTCAAATCTTGCTAGAAGCTCTTCATCCGGTTTTATCTCAGCACGGTTTGGCATAACAGTCGCCAGACGTCTCTGTGTACCAGGCTTGACAAAGGAGTTGGATAGTTTTGGGATAGGTTTTGGGAGGGACCACCCTTTCTTCTTCAATTTCTTAGCTCTCAGGATATCAAAAATTGTTGGCTTGAAACCCAAGCCAAAAGTATCGGTACTTCCTGGAAGGTGGATCAGTTGTGTTATACCTTGCAAAGTTACTCCTAAGCCCTTTCTTGGAGAAAACCCATTCTTTATCATCTCCTTGACGACCATCACTGCTGCAGGGGCCACCATGGGTACTGGCATATTTTCTCCCTCATATATTTTGTTCACAACCACGGTGTCCATTACTAGGTACACCCACAGACCTTTATCTCCTTCATCTTCCTTAAATGGTGTAATAGCATTGCAAACATCGTCTTCCCCGTGCACTATTATCTATTGCTGCTCCCACTCAAATTTTACCATTTGATGCAAAAAGGATGGTACTACTTTCGGAGCATGGATCCACGGACGTCCTAACAAGAGGTTTTATGATACATCGACATCCAGCAGTTGAAACTCCATAGTGAAATCTACTGGTCCAATAGTAAGCTCTAGTATGATATCCCCCACGGTGTTCGTTCCACCTCCATCAAAACCCCTTACACATATACTATTTTGATGAATTCTCCCATGACTGACTTTCAACTTCCCCAAGGTTGAAAATGGACAGATATTGGCACTTGACCCATTGTCCACCAAAACACGAGTGACTATAGATTCTTCGCATTTTACCGTAAGGTATAATGCTTTATTATGTTACGTCCCTTCCAGTGGCAACTCGCTGTCTGAAAATGTTATCTTATTTGTCTCAAAGATCTTGTTTGTGATTTTCTCCATATGACATACTGAAATCTTCTCCGACACGTGGGCTTCATTTAGAATCTTCATCAATGCCCTCCTATGTTCATCAGAATGAATTAGCAAGGATAACAACAAAATCTGCGCGGGCATTTTTCTAAATTGCTCAACTATATAATAGTCTTGAGCTTTCATCTTCTTCAAAAATTCCTCAGCTTCCTCATCAGTGACTGCCTTATTCACATAAGCCGGGTTTTCTTTCACCACTTTTGTCTTTCTCAGTTCATCTGGGGCAAAGCATCGCCCGGAGCGAGTTAAACCATAAGATTTACAAAATTATCCTTTAACTTCTTTCCCTTTATACATCACCGTAACCTTATTATAATTGCACGGTACAGCCTTGGTATTCCCAACTGGTATCTGCACAACTGGTTTGATAACTACCGACTCTACATAAGCTCCCTTCACAATTAGCAAAGGCTTCACTCCAGGTACTATTATTTTCACGGGCTCAATCATTGATGGTTGTTTTGCTGTAACTCAATTGACACTTTCTCTCTTTCAACTTCCTCTTCAACTTTGTTGTTTGCTTTAATCGTCATCAATGTATGAGAAGGTTTTCTGCAACTCTCTCCTTGTTCTAGCTCTATCATATGTGTCTCATGATGTGCTTGCAAAGGATTCTGTGTTATATTGGGAGTTTCTGGAGCTTGCACCTCAATTCTCCTGGTATCAATAAGTTCCTGTATTGCGGACTTTAAATTCCAACACTTCTCTATATCATGTCCCGGTGCCCCAGAATAGTACTCACAACAGACAGATTGGTCTAGCTTTCTGGTGGAGGATTGGGAATTTTAGGTTCAATAGGGCTCAACATCCCTAGTTCTCTCAAAAGATGAAAAAGACTGGTACATAATTCCCCCAAATGAGTGAATGTTCTCTTCCTTTGAGCCCTATCACCCTTTACTTCTGGGTCTGGACGAACGTTAGGTCGGTTTGGATTTCTGTAGGTTTTTAAAGGTGGATAGGCATTTTGTGCATGGTAGACATTTTGTGGAGCTGGGGTACGCCATGAATATGGAGGCGGTGGGTGAGGCTGAGCATGTTGGACAGAAAACTGTGGACTGGTTGGACTTTAATATGGTGGAGGTGGATTATATGGTGTTGGTGGATATGGTTGGTATGGGCGAGGTTGATGATGATATGGGTTGGGGCCTCGGGACCAAGATCTACCTTCAATAACCGCCACTTCTTCCTTTTTCTTCTTCCTTCTGGTTCCAGTCTGTATTTCTTGGTTTGTAGCCTTGATGGCTGAGTAGCTCATAATCTTATTTGTTTTTAACCCTTCTTCCACAAAGCTTCCCATCTTTACTACCTCGTTAAAGGTTTTTCCAATTGCAGACACCGAGTGGCCGTAGTATGTTGGCTCCAAAGCCTGTAAGAAGCAATCCACCATTTCTCCTTCTTTCATTGGTAGGTCTACATGTACAGCTTGTTACCTCCACCTGAATCCATATTCCCGAAAGCTTTCTCCGGGTTTCTTCCCCATCTTAGTCAGTGATAACCTATCAGGGATAATTTCCAGATTATATTGGAAATGGTTTGCAAATGATTGAGCTAAGTCATCCCAAATGAACCATCGGGTATGATCTTGTCGAGTATACCATTCCAATGTCGAGCCACTGAGGCTTTGACGAAAATAAGTCTTGAGTAATTCATCCCTTCCTCCTGCTCCGCGCATTTTACTGCAGTAACCCCTCAGATGGGCCACTGGATCTCCGTGACCATCATACATATCAAACTTGGGCAACTTAAACTCGGCAGGTAGATGTACCTCAGAAAACAAACATAAGTCTTTGTATGCAACACTCACTTCGCCTCCCAGCCCTTGCATGTTACGAAACGACTGCTCAAGACTCTTTATTTTACGGGCCATCTCTTCCTGTTCAATGTTTCTAGCAGGTTTCTCCTCCTCCGTCATGTCTATGAGTGGGGTGTAAGAATAATGTTGCCTGAAAGTGGGTTCTGGCGGGTAATAATGTGTATCCTGAACATGGAACACATGTTCGCTGGAAGATTTGTGTAAAGTAGCTGGTGGCGGTGCCACGTATACTGGAGCGACCTGAGGTGGTGGTGGTGGATCTTGTTTAGGTCAAGGGTGGAGGTGCTTGTGATGTTGTAGCATAGTAATGCGGGTAAGTTGGATATGTGGAGGATGAGTTCATAGTGGGTGGTTCTGGGTTTGGGTTCGGAGGAGGAATGTATGCGGGGTTGGTTGGGTAGGAAGGTAAGGGTTGACCCCTCGACCAAGCCTGGTACATCTCTGACATCTGCTGTTTCAATTTGTACATCTCTTCCTTCATACTAGTTACATCTAGAACTTCTTCCTCTTGTACCGGTTCCATAATATTAGGCTCGATTTCCTGAGTTACCGCTTTGGTCGTGACTTTAGAACGTGTGTTGTAGTTGTGATGTGCCAAAATGCCAGTTGCTAACTGTAGATCTGATACTCATCAACAACAAAACTTGTTAATAGTTAGCTCACGAAGGATAAACATCACAACTTCTAAAACCACAACTTTTGCCTAGTCATTATGCATCTTCCCGGCATTATTCTTTCTTTTTGAACCGCGAGCTTTCTTTCCACTTTTGTTTTTCATCATTTCATTGTTTTCTGTTTATTTCTTTTTCTTTTTTTCCTTTTCTTTTTCTCTCTTCTTCTTTTTTTTATTTTTTGTTTTTCGTTCCTATACGTTTGCCTATCGCCCAAGCAATTTGCATATATATAAGTGGAAAAATAATGGCAATGTTTTTTGAATTTTCATTAATATTCAAACATCGGTTACAAATGATGTTGTACTACAAATGCAGAAAGAAAATACAATTACAAAAATGCATGCCCTATGAATACATTAAAACTCCTAGTGCCCGCGAGACATCGTTCGGTATTGCCGCGAGCCTATATGCTAATCCACTTTGGAGTTTGTCCAGGTCGGTCATTACTTGCTTTACAAAGATCATTATTGCTGATGTGAATGTTGACTGGGACATATCTTCACATTGGCATTTCCTCATGATGTACTGAGCAATGTTGACAATCCTTTCCCTGATGACCCCTTTTTCCTGAAGCAACCTACCAATATGTTCGGCACGAGCATCTAAGGTTTGCTGGTTCTTCTTTTGTAGTTGTTGTAGCTCCAATTCTAACCGATCCATGGCCATGTAGCAATGTTCTCTCTCTACTTCAAACTCTTTGGTTTGTTTGCTACTTTTGACCTCGGCTATAATGATCTTCTTCCTCAGTCGGGCTACCTCGACATTATGTTCATCTTTTAACTGTCGAACCATTCGAACTCTTTCTTCAGCATTCTTGGCCAATTGTTTCTGAACCCCGACTAATTCCTTTTCAGCTTTATCTAGATCAAAGCTATAGTTGTTCACTTTGCGCCGAAGATTTTCAATTAGCTTCTCATCTCGGGCAAGTCGAATTGGGGTTTCGGTTGTTGTTTTCATCTTTGCAATCTGAGCCTTCAGGATTTCATTTTCTTTCCTCAGTTGTTTCTTTTCACCCTCATCAGCTGCCACTTGTAAGCTGCTTTTGGATTTGAGGTCTTGGAATTGTTTCTCCAACAAGCTGATTCTGGCTCGATATTCATTTTCTTTGGTCATCCAATCTTTTTGTTCCTTAGACTGCTTGGCCAACTCTTGAATGTGAGGCCTCTTCATCGGTCTCTCATACTCAACATCTCAACGATACCATGCGGCATACCCTGGTGATACTTCTCCTCGAACCCGATTTCCCACACAAGTGTCTATTCTCAGGCATTGGCATTCATTCCAGATTTGCCGAATCTTTGCTTCCAGGAATTGTCCGTCAGGACTGATTTCTATGGCTTGCAGGCTGAGGTCCCCATCTTTTGGTATGACGTGATATCTCCCGAGTTGCCTTAATACCGGTATGGCGCATAAGGCTGGATGCTTTTAAGACCCATTATCAGAAAATGCAACCCTTCTGCTGGCATGTATATCATTTCATTGAGGGGCAACCATCTATATGCCCAATCTATTTGGCTAGCAGTCAGTGATCGCAAGTATGTGGTCCAACCTTTTGATCCTTCTGGCAACTTAACTTCTTTTGTTCTCACATAGAATTCTTCAATACACGTCTTTTCAGACGATCTGTAGCTTTAGAACTGAGGGTGGCGGCACAAATGCTCTATCATCCACATCTGGAGAAGTAAATTGCATCCCTCGAAGAAATCATGTCCTGCTTTACAGGATGTGAGGGCACGGAAGATGTCAGCCACTATCATCGGTGCCAGTGTACTATTATCTTGTACAAGGAGAGTACTGGCAATTCCGGCGACTTTTATATCAATATTTCCATCTTTCCTCGGGAATATGATCAATCCCAAAAAGGCTACCATAAAGGCAAAACGCCTATGTTCCTCCCACTTACCCCGGTTCGATTTGCTGCAGAGTTTGTTTGTTGTGTCATTAAATCACCCAATGTGACCATATCTGCGGTATAAAAAACTCATAGTACAGAACCCGCGAGCCAAGTCTTCATTGTGAATGTTTCTGGCAATCTTTAGGGAGTCAAGGAATCTATGCACTGTAATAGCCCTTGGAGCCACCGGATACTTGTCCTTTAGGGGAACCTTGCCTTTCCCGATATAATTAGCAATTTCTTCCAATGTCGGAGTGAGCTCAAAATCTGAAAAGTGAAGAACATTATGTGCAGGATCCTAACAAGCA
This sequence comes from Nicotiana noctiflora, assembly GCA_032618575.1. NCBI lineage: Eukaryota > Viridiplantae > Streptophyta > Magnoliopsida > Solanales > Solanaceae > Nicotiana > Nicotiana noctiflora. The sequence continues at coordinate 48,632 of JASVEL010003929.1, forward strand.
ACGAGAGCCCGAATAATATCACCCCGAGGTATTATGTCCATCAACCTAGTAAGATCTTTCAGATATCTGTTCTCCCAACTCTGTCCTTCTTGGCCTTGATCGTTCAACCATAATCGCAACTCCAAAGGGATTTTGTTCATTAGTGCAAAGGGTTCATTTTGTATTGTGCTCATCCTGCACATTTATTAAAGGCGATTTTATTCAAAAAGGAAAATATTTTTCAAAGACAATTTTTCATTATTTTGAAAGAATTAACCTTTCCATATTTCATTTGAAAACTTCAAGGACATTATTTAAAAAGGAAAAGAAATGACTTCAAAGCGGCTATTTCTGCAAAAACAGCCTTCCGGCATCCTTTCGGAACATTCGGCTATTTTCAAGAACAGCATCACTTCGATTTATTGAAAACTAAAATTCGACATTTTTTGGTCATTTTTTTATAAGGGGTGGTTGGACCCGTCAAGGGTTGCCGACGTATCTCTCCTAATGGTGAGAATCAAACCTGCGTAGTTCGATCAAATTGTTTTGTGACCAATTATTTCAACAAAATTTGTTCCACCTATTTTCAAACTTTATTTTCAAGCGTTTCGTCAACATTTTGATAGTTTTCTATTCTAAAATTATTTATTTTTGTTTTTCAGGAATTTAGCTAGTCCGCATAATAATCCAGGACAAATAAATGCAACATATAATATGCTCGGTCTTTGATTCCCGAGTCACCTGTCCTAGACGGACCCAACCCCTGTGTTGAGTCCCCTAAGTCAGATATGATGCAAATAATCGTCCTAAATCTAGGATTAATATCCTGATGTTTTCATAGTACTAGACTATGTACCCGAGTGGACAACTCGGATCGAGGAGAGGGCTACGTACCGGGGACCCGCGGGGTCGTCTGGCTTTGTAACTTATCCGGCCTCTATCTCTTATTAGGTTATTGATACTAAAAGAAAGGGGAGTCTCAACCAGTAAGCACATCCCCGGAGGTAAGAAGAGAAAGGTTTTCAGCACAATTTTTATATATAGTTCACATAATATCAAAGTGGTAAACATGTAGCACATTGATCAAAGCATATAATGAAATCAAATAATATCAAAAATGACAATTTAATCGAGCTCGAATTCTTAAACCCTGAACCGAAGTTCTGGGTTGCTGTTCCCCAGCAGAGTTGCCAGAGCTGTCAAACCTCCCTTTTTTACTACTTTTCCGACGATAGAGTATACCCTGTTATTTACTAATACACCCCGAGATAGGATATAATAATAACAACAGGGAAGGAGGTTTTCCACTTTAAGGACATTCGGAACGAGATTTATTTAGATTTCAGAGTCGCCACTTAGGAAGATAATGGTGTCCCAAGTCACCAGTTTAATCCCGAATCCGAGGAAATATGACTCTATTTTAACAGTCCATGAAACTAGAAATTCGGATAAGGAATTCTGGTAACACGGGAGAAAGTGTTAGGCACTCCCGAATTCTGTAGTTTTAGCACGGTCGCTCAACTGTTGTTTTTGACCTATTTGATTTCTTTATATGCTTTTACAAATGTCCCGTTTTGTTGTTTTTAATGACTTGCGACGTCGCGAAAACGCATTTTTGAGTCACACCGCAACCAGTACGCCTGCGACTTTAATACGTTTCAGCTTCACCGGGATTTGAGATTTGAGTCACATAAATGTGCACTCGTATTAAGGATGTATATTTTAGTCGTTCCTATAACGTCTACACCTTATTATCTTTAGGAAAGACCGTGAAATTCGCTAAACGATCTTCCCAAGTCTACCATTCATATTAAAATTCATATGGGGGCCCCGTGTGTCTTTTTATTTTAATATGAGGCTCGTCTCTTTATTTTTATAAGTCCAAGCTTATCATATATTACGTTTGCTATTTATGTTTTTTCCTCCTAATTAGAATATAGTTTTATATTTTTCTGAATTCTTTATTATTATGTCCAGGCCAATTACTTACTACTAGGCCTGGACTTTTGGACTGTGTTAACAGTCCATTATGCGTGAATGGGCTTCTGAAGCCCGGGATATGCGAATACCTTCACACACAAATCCATAGATGATTTTAGTCAAATTTGGGCATGTATTCATGTCCATGCCCAGAGATAATAAATGAAATGTAAAGCAGAATTGTAATTTCAACATAAAACTCAAACGAAAGTGCTTCAAATAACAGAATAGACCAATACGATTCATATCTTTCACAAGGCTCCAGATTACATGTCAATCGCTACTAATTAAAAATTCTAATAACTGATTAAACACTAACAGGAATTTGATACTAACACTTTCAGTACTTAAGCAGTAAATATAATACTAGTTATGAACTTATTTGTTGTCTAATTTTAACTAAAGGAAAACAATATTGAAATGTTAGCTGAACAGGCTCGGATTATTATTGATTACAGAATTCTAAATTATATTATTGTTAAATGAGACTGAATAACAAAGCAGTTTTAACTCATCTACTTATTTCCTTTTACGGACTAATCGATCCTGAATCAGAACCTAGTGAACAAAAGTAGTTGATTACCAACTCATATGTTTATACCAGTTTCAATAGGTGAATTAATTTCAGTGTTAACCTGTTACGAACTTAGATTAAGTGATAGCTATATCTATTTATATATTACTACTATGCTATCTACTCTATTTTTGCTTCGACTTCATGCAGGTATTAGTTATTACAAACCATCCTAATGAATTACAATCATACTAGGAGATATCAATTACAAACTAAAAGGAATAACAGAAAGTAAAATCATCCAAATAGATCATGCGATTTCATTTCTTCAAACCATGTGCGAATACAACTTCAGGAATTTAGAGTGTACCAGATTCAAAGAGTAATTTATGAGTCTAGGTTTGAGGATGAAGAATAGTCAGCAAAGTAGCAGCAACAGAGCAGCAAACAGAATCCCAAATATAACAGTCCAACAAATCAACAGAGTAGAATCGAAGAGCTCAAGCAGAATCCGGCAGAATTGAAGAACAATAAACTCTAACAGGAACTCCCAGATAAATACCCAAAGCAGTCAGCTAAGAATCACAGTATATAGAACCAGATTTCTAAATTTCAGAGCTGAACTCTTTGTAAAAATGTAGAACTCTTTTTTAATTCGAAAGTCTAGACCTCTATATCATATATCTTCCATCCATTTTTCATGCTCTTTAATGGCCTATTTATAGACTAGTTTTGGGGAAAATTAGGGGGGAAATTCAAATAAGTTATTCCCAATCCCCTCCCCTTATTCTTTTGATTATTTAAAGATTAGTTCCCTGAATGTGTGTCGAGATGCCTTCAAGCCCTTGCTAGAAGGTTCTAGGCAATTCTATGGTGTTTTATTAGGGGTATTTTACTAGGTTACCCTCACTTGCTAAGTTTTATTTCAAGACTGTCTTTTCATTATGCCCAATTTGTCCTTTATTTTGTAGGTAATCACAGGAATACTGGGCACTAAAGTCATTTCTAACCCTATAGGCTCTATTAAATCTTCAATAATGCCATTTATTATTTCCTATTATACCCTTACTGTTTTTCTTATTCACCCAACCTACTAAGGTCATGGCAGAATAGGGTTGAGACTTATTTAACTAATGACCAATTTTTATAACTGTTTTAAGACTTAACCAGATTTAGACCCCAAATCCCTTTTCAATTTAGACCACATTTAACATACCACATCCTTATTTAACATATAGCCCTTTATTTAACACAAAGCAACTAACAAAGATAAGTTTTCAAAACTAACCACTTAACAGCATAACAAGTTCATATCAGATATAGCCATTTTAACAAACAAACTTAGTTATTTTAGCAATAGCCACATTATTTAGCTTTCAGAACTAACCACAAAATCTTTACAACTATAACCCAAATCACAAAAGCATCAAAGATTCAGAATGGTCTTACAAATGAATCAGATTACAAATATAATCAATTCATGTTATTTTGCACATATAGCCTTAATCGCAAACCAATTTTCAATCAATTAGAACTCAGAGGGAAATTTTGATATTGGTTGAATCCCAATTAATCAAGCTTAATTTTAGACAAAACATGATGAACAAACACATAAACAGGCCTATTTACTCATGATTCATGTGTAATAATCATTAAAAATCCTAAGAATGTTATAACAGATTTAGGCATGTGTAACAGAGGTAGATCTTAAGCATGCGAAAGAGGTAGGCTAACAAGAACATCAAGAACATATCAAAGTAAAACATTTACAGAATCAAACAGACAAAGGAAAAGAAAAATGGGTACTAAAACATAGCTTTTTCAGGGCTTTCCTTTCCCTTCTCTTTTCTTTCTTTCTTTCTTTTATTTCTTTCCTTCTTCTGTATTTCTTCTTTTTCTTTCATTATTTTCTAGACTCAAAAGTTTTGAAGACTCTCAGTCTTCTGACTGTTGGATTTTTCTGATGGAGCCTCATTTTGAGTTTCTGGTGGGTAAGGGGTAGTCTGGGACTTGGTTTAAAGGTTTTGGGGTCGGGGTTGTTTTTGGGTACTCGCCAGAGTAGGGTTCCGGCGAGCCTTTTTGTTATATTTAACGAATTCTGGCAAGATTCGAGACTAGCCACCTATATGAGGTGAAAGATCTCATCAAGGCGATCCTATGGTGTTAAGCTCAAAGACTGGTTCATAGATTTGAGGTCGCCGGCTAGGGTTTCGGCGACCGGAGTTTCAAGAAAAGAGGGGATTTTTGGTTTTTGGGGTTTTTATGGTGGTTGTAGTGTTTGGTGGCTAGGGATGAGGTGTTTGGTGGCTGCTTGAGCCAGAGATGATGGTGGTTCAAGGCCAGTCCGGCCAGTCTCCATGGGATGGAAGAAGAGGACAGGCGGGGAGGCGGCTTGGGTTAATATTGTTATACGAATGAGAGTGTATGTATCGATTTGAACGGAGACGAGCCTTTATATACTCCCCTGATCTCGTGCAATCCTGGCCTTTGGATCAACTAAGATCAATGGCCAGGATCTCTCCCTTTAAAACGGTGTCGTTTAATTAAATGAGAGGCTACTTTATACCCGTTAGATGTGTAAGTTTGAACGACTAGGATCATTTCATCATACTGTGTCGTTTAATCTTTAACGAGACTCAATGCCATCCGTTTGATTATTCTTTTGGACGGCCCAGATTGGTCTTCTATACGGCGTCGTTCAATGTTTAATGAGACCGCCTTGTCTAATCCGTTGGATTGATTTCATCAACGATTGAGATTTAGATACCCTGTACGTCGTCGTTTGGCCAATGGCTTAGGCAGACCATCCGGTGTTTTTGGGCCTTATGCGTTTAGGCTTTATGTATTTTATAATATAGCCCAAATTGTCATTGTATTTTTGTACTTTGTCTTGTATTTTAATTATTTTCCTGGTATTTTCTTTTGTATTTCATTTTTCTCTTTTTGTATTTATTTTCCATTGTTATATTTCTTTTATTTTCTTATTTTTCTGATTTTTATAATATTTTGTGATAGTTTTTGCCATTTTCTTTTTTTTTTCGGTATTTTGTATTTTTTGTTGATTTTTCTAACTTTTTCATATTTTTTGTGACATTTTCTAATTGATTCTTTTTGTAGTTTTACTTTCAAACTTATTTTAAAAACAAACACACAAGTATTTCAATTAAAATACACAATTGCACACCAAAAACTATTTTTGTATTTATTTATATATTTATATTGGAATTTATTTGCTTAGGGCAAAAATCACGTGCTCGCAAATGGGACTAAGAAAAACAATCTATGTTATCAATAAGAAATTGAATAAGTTATTTCTTGAGTTCGAGGTATAATTCGTTCCCAGGTATACCTTTTGCTCGTGCAGGTACTCGATCAATATAACCTGTTCTAGCTCTTCGATATTTGATTTAGTGGCGTCTGAATCTTCGAAAACAAGAAAAGTTTGAGGAGTTAGAAAATCCTCTTCTTATTCTTCTTCTTCTTCTGTTGTCTCTTGCTTCTCTGCTTTGGTGGATACTGGTGGCTGTGATTTCTATTTGGCTTCTAGTTTACCTTTGACGCTCAACCTTTCCAAGGTTGATAGAGTTGATATCGACGTTAGCTCATCGACCGCAAATATTTGCTTGCAGCATTCTGCTCCCCTTATACTATTTTTATACCATTCTCCATCAGGAATTTTATCATTTGGTGGAAAGTCGAAGGGACTGCCTCATGTTGTGGATCCACGGTCTTCCGAGTAGGGCATCATACCACATGTCACCCTCGATCACGTGGAACTTGGTATCTTGAATGGTTCCAACAATGTTCACCGGTAGAATAATCTCCCTTTTGGTTGTTTCACTACCATATTAAAGTCGTTTAAGACTCGAGCTGTTGGCACAATTTGATCTTATAGGCTGAGCTGCTCCTTAACCCTTGATCAGATGATATTCACTGAGCTACCTGGATCTACTAAAACACATTTAACTTGAACTTTATTTAATAAGATAGAAATTACGAGAGCGTCGTTGTGTGGCTAAGAAATGCCTTCTTCTTCTTCGTCGTTGAATGATATAGAGCCTTTGGGCACATAATCTCATGTTTGTTTTTCCCTAGTAATTGATACATTAGTATGTTTGAATATGGGTCCCTGTGGAACGTCGACCCCACCGAAGATCATATGAATGACATGTTGTGGTTCCTCCTTTTCATTTTTCCTGTTAGGGTTCCTTTTTCTGAAATGGTTCTTGGCTCGATCACTGAGGAACTCTCGAAGGTGACCCTAATTGAATAAATGGGCTACCTCCTCCCTCTATTACCTATAATCCTCGATCTTGTGACCATGCATGCTGTGATACTTGCATATCAAATTTGGGTTTCTTTGGGAAGGATCAGTCTGTATGGATCTGGGTCACCTAGTATCTTTGATCTTTCCGATTGTCGATACAATGCCTGATGCGTCGATACTAAAGTTGTATTCCTATAATCGAGGTGCCTTTGTGGGATCGACATGCTTATCAAAACCATTTTGCTCATAAGTTCCCGAGAATTTTGTCCTCGATCACTTTTTCAATTATTCGGGGCGGAATTGCATCTTGAAACATTGTTCCTTCGCTCTGTGGTATATGGTTGATATCATTCTCTGTTTGACATTGGCTCCCTATCAATGTCCCTTTGGGTTTTAAATTTTAACTGCCGACCTCTTTGGATGTAGTAAACTGGAAGGGGCACCTAATTCGTCATCCTCGACCTTGATCTTCAATTGATATCGATTATGCATATATGCCCAAGTCACAACTGGATACTCGATCAAATTTTGTTTCAACTGACGTGATGTTATCGAAATCCATTCGTTCAACCCTTGAGTGAAAGCTTGTACGACCCAATGATCTGTAACTGGTGGCAACTTTATGCATTCCATTTGAAATTAGGAGAGAAACTACCTCAACATTCCGTTATCCCTTTGTCTTATCTTGAAAAGGTCTGATTTTCTTGTTGTGACCTTTATTGCCCTGGTGTGTGACTTTACGAAAGTAACTTGTAACGACCCGGTCAGTCGTTTTTGGAAATTATGCCCCGATCCCCCATTAACTTCTTTTCCTAAGTTTATTTATGCTATTTTTGGTTTGTTGGGACGTTCGGTATTAGGATTCGGAATGTTTTGGGACACTTAGTCCCCAAATGAGAGATTAAAAGTTGAAAAATGGTCCGTATTTGGAGCAGTGTGAAGACAAACTCAGAATGGAAATCCGATGAATCTGTTAGCCCCGTTAGGTGATTTCGGGGTTGGCAGCATGTTCAGAATGTAAATTAGAGGTCCGTAGCTCATTTAGGCTTGAAATACCGAAGTTTCAAATTTTAAAGTTCTGGTTCGATGGTGAATTTTTTATCCGATGGTCGGTTTGGAAGTTCGGAAGTTGATGTAGCTATGTCATGTCATTTTGGATGTACGTGCAAAAGTTTAGGCCATTCGGACAAGGTTTGGATAGGTTTTTGATCGAAAGTGTGTTTGGTTAGAAATTGAAGTTCATAGGCTTGAATCTTGGCTTAAATCATATTTCTGGCATTGTTTTGGGTGATTTAAGGATTTGTACAAGTTTGAATGATGATAGGGGATATATCTCTAGGTTTGGATGAGGTCATGGGGACCTCAGGTGTGTTTCGGATGCCTAACGGGTTATTTTTGGAACTTGTTGAATTGTTGAACTGCTGGTATCTAATATCCTTATATGCGATCGCACCCTTCCATTTGCGATCGCATAGAGTAATTCTGGAAGGGGCAAATTCCTTCATCGCGATCGCATATTCTGCTTTGCAATCGCGAAGCAGTAGGTTCTCCTTTTTACGCGAACGCATTAATCGTGTCGCGACCGCGTAGGGCTAATTCTTCCTCTTCCGCGATCGCATGGCTCCGGTCGCGATTGCATAGGACAACTTCACAGGCTTTTATTTTTCCTCTTCACGGTCGCATCTCCCTCCCCGTGATCGTAGTGAACAAAGGACCTGGGCAGTACTTAACAATTTTAAACGAGGGTTCTTCCATTTTTATCAAAACGAAAGTTAGAGAGCCCGATTTTGGGAGATTTGTTTAGGGCTTTTCAGAGGCAGTAATTCGGTAACGATTCCTTACTCCCTTATGATTAATACCCACTAATCTAACCTCAAATTCAACCTTAATTTCAGATTTTTGAATGAAAATTGGGGTAAAATTCTTAGACCAAATTATGAGGATTTGAGGGGATATTTGACCTCCAATTTAGGAGATTTTTATATGGTTGGACTCGTGAGAGTACGAGGGTTCTGAAAATGTAAAAATAATTCGATTTTAAGACGATGGCTGGAGGGGCATTTTGGTCATTTTACCTATTTTTGTGCCCTAGCTTTAATTTTAATAGTGGAATCTGTTGTTTGCAATATTATTTATGATTTGTAATTAAATTGAATAGATTTGATCCATTTGGAGTCAGATACACGTGGCAAGGGCATCGTTCCCTGGTTGATTTTGTACTGGTTCGAGGTAAGTGGCTTGCTAACCTTGTGTGGGGGACCTCTCCCCTTAGGACTTCTTATGTGCTAATTTAAATGCCTTGTACGCGAGGTGAAGAGCGTGTACTTGTGCTAATTATTGAAAAATCCACTTTACTTGAATTGCTTAGACTGTGTTTTTTCGTTATTTGACTGATTTCAATGCAAGATTTAATCTGTGTTAGTTAGAGAAGTATGACTTGATAGAATGAACTGTTTAATTGCTTAATTGCCTTAACTGAAATTACGTGAAGCATGTTATGCCATAGTTTAACTGTTACTTGTATTTGTGTACTTCATTCTCTAAATATTCCATGATTTGGTTGCGCTTTTACATTGGAATTATGGGTTCAATTCCCGGGAGATCCTTTGATATTGATACGATGGACTACGGGTTCAATTCATGGGAGATCATTTACCGCTGATACAATGGACTACGAATTCGATTCCACGGAGATCCTTTGCTACTGATATGATGGACTACGGGTTCAATTCACGGGAGATCCTTGGTTATTGATAAGATGGACTATGGGTTCGATTCCCGGAAGATCCTAGATATTTAAATGTGATAGACTATGGGTTCAATTCCAGAGAGATCCACTGGACAGTTGAGGAATACTTGTATGTTTTATTTTCCTTACTTAGCTTAATTGTCATTGATTTGTAGCTTCTATCCTATTTTTATCGTTATTTCAGATTATTCCCTGGTTTTACACTGTTCATTATTGTTATTATGTTTATTCTCAGTAGGGCCCTAACCTTCCTCGTCACTGCTCAACCAAGGTTAGGCTTGGCACTTACTGAGTACCATTGTGGTGTACTCATGCCTCTTCTATGCATGTTGTTCATGTGCAAATCCAGGTACTTCTGGTCGGGCGTTCTATCAGTGATCCAAGCGATACACTCGGAGACTTGAGGTATATGCTGTTGCGTCCTCATATTGAAGTGTCACGACCCAAATTCTCCCCCAACATCGTGATCATGATGGCGCCTACTCGTGGTAGCTAGGCAAGCCTCTTTATTCACACTATCCTTTTTTTTGAACAATATTTCATATTCAATTTAACAACCAAAACCATAACCTTAATTAAACAAGTGCGGAAGAATTTATAAAAATAGTAATAAGCAGTTTCAAAGTAAAATAGTACTGAAATCCTATACCCAAGACGTGGAGTCACCAACTCACGAACTACTACATGAATACTACACATAAAGGTCTGAAAGAAATATAACATAATCTGTTTGTCTCGGAACAAGGAGACTACAGCTAATAACATAAATAAAAGGAAGAGACGCCGGGCCTGCGGACGCCTACAAGCTACCTCGGTCTCAAATATGATCAACTCCCACGCAAAAGATACTACTGCTGCTGCTCCTGCTCAAAACCTGGACCTGTGCAAAAATGCACAGAAGTGTAGTATCAGCAGAATCGACCCCATGTGCTGGGAAGTGCTTGGCCTATCCGGTGAAGTAGTGACAAGCCTAGGACCAGACACCCACATAAACCTGTGCAGTTCTATATATGTATACCACAAGATAACGAGAAATAATCAAGTAACAACATAATAAGGAATATCACAGAAGAACTCCATAGTTAACAATGATCATTAAATCAACGAAGAAAAACAAGTATAATGAGAAACAAGTAATATCAAGTCATTGAAATAGCAAATAAAGTGCACGGCATCACCCCTCGTGCTTTTACTCTCATCCTCACCAAATAGCAAATAAAGTGCATGGCATCACCCTTCGTGCTTTTACTCTCATCCTCACATCCATGGTACGGCATGATCCTTCGTGCATAATCATTAACATGGCACGGCATTAACCTTCGTGCATAAACAATAAATCAAGGCACGGCATCACCCTTCGTGCATTATCACTCTTCCTAACCCAAATAACAATCATAGTTAAGGGCAGAGAATGAAAACAACAATCATGAACCGTCCCGGCAAGGGCAATCAATATCTCATTTCACAACAAGTCCCGGCAAGGGAGAACAATAGCAATTCTACAACCCGGCAAGGGTTCAATAATTTATCTTCAAATATGTCTCACAACAAGTATCAACAACGACTCACGGTCATGCTAGACGCCGGTGTATGGATGCTCGTCACCACAGCCCATACACCGCACTCGATCACATAGCACATAGCACATAATCCTATTCCCTCAAGCTAGGATAGAACAAACACTTACCTCTAGCCTTGAAGTCCAAATTATGCTTCAATTATAGCTCTTTCCCCAAAATTCCACTTTCAACTAGCTCGAATCTAATCACAATTGATTCCATTATATTAATAATCACTAATTATCTTGGTTTGAATGCTTAAAGATGGTTTTTTCAAAGTTTACCCCAAAATTTCCCAAAACGCCACTGGTCCCACGTGGTCGGAACTCGGGGTTCGGACAAAAATCCGGTTACCCATTCCCCCACGAGTTCAATTATATGATTTGTTTCAAAATCGGACCTCAATTCGAGGTCCAATTGCCCAATTCATGAAAAACCTAGGTTCTACCCAAAAACGTGGATTTCTACCATGAAAACCATTGATTCTTATTGAAAAACATGATTAACGTTGTTAGGAATTGAAAAAATTAAGTAAAAAGTGACTTACAATTGCTTTGGAGTGAATTTGGCCTTGAGAGCTCATGTGTGGTGCGAGGGTTTTTGAAAAAGTGAAGAATGAACTGAAAATTTCGTTCAAGTATAGAATTACACAGTCGCGGATATCGCAATTGCGAACGCTACAGGTCTGGGGCCTGTTGTCCTCGCATTTGCGAGAGAAAGTTCACATTTGCGAACTCTAGCCCAGGTCTGCTAGTCTCACATTTGCGAAGGTGAAGCCTACTTGCCCAGGATCGCATTTGCGACCCTTTGTTCACATTTGCGAACACTGGCCATCTGAGGCCTTTTCGCATTTGCGACACTTTGTTCGCATTTGCGAACTTGGATTGTTTCTGGTAGACATCGCATTTGCGATCATGGGTTCGCATTTGCGAACCTAGCCTTGACCTGTCTTCTACGCATTTGCGAGGATTTGTTCGCAAATGCGAAGCCAACAGCTGGGGTAAAAAACACCAACAGTGCAAAAATTTAGAAATTGATCCAACGGCCTATCAAATCTTTACCCGAGCCCCCCGGGCTCCCAACCAAACATGTACATAACATCAAAAACACATTACGAACTTGTTCGTGCGATCACATCGCCAATATAATATCGTTTTCATCAAATCAAGCCTCAAGTTCCTGGTTTTCATACTTTTAGTTTACAAACTTGGAACTCAAGGTCCAAAACATATCAAACGACATCTGAATGTCACCAAACTTTGCAGAAATCACATATATAATATTTAAGACTTGTACCGGGCGTCAGAACCAAAATACGAGCCCGATACTATGGTCATTTAATTCATTTTCCTTTAATAATTACAGCAAAAACAATTTCACAGAAAAATTCATAACTTGGGCTCTAGGCCTCAGAATTCGACTCCGGGCGCATGTCCAAGCCCCATATTTTCCTACGTACCTTCCGGGACCGTCCAATCTCGGGTCCGGGCCCGTTTACCAAAAATGTTGACCTAAGTCAACTATATCAATATAAATATCATTTTTCTCCAAATGTTTCATAGAATTCATATTTTCTATCACAAAATCTTTCCGGATACATGCCCGGATCGCACACATAAATCGAGGAAACATAGAATGAGGTTTTCAAGGCCTCGAAAGTGTCGAACAAATGAGGAAAACAAGTGATGACCCCATTGGGTCGTCACATCCTCCACATCTAAAACAACCGTTCGTCCTCGAACGGACAAGAGAAGGAAGTACCTGAGTTGGGGAACAAATGTGGCTAGAGGCTCCGCATATCAGACTCGGAATCCCAGGTCGATGCCTTAGGAGGCTGACCTCTCCACTGAACATGCATAGAAGGGTAACTCTTCGACCTCAACTGTCGAACCTGCCGGTCTAGAATGGCCACCGGCTCCTCCTCATAAGATAGATCATTGTCTAAATGGACAGTACTGAAGTCTAACACATGTGTTGGATCGTCGTGGTACCTCCGAAGCATAGATACATGAAAAACTAGATGCACGACTGATAAGCTAGGCGGCAGAGCTAGTCTGTAAGTCACCCCTCCCACTCGGTCTAGAATCTCAAATGGGCCAATATACCTAGGGTTGAGCTTGCCCTTCTTCTCGAACCTCATCACGCCCTTCATAGGTGACACTCAGAGCAGCACTCGCTCGCCAACCATGAAATCTACATCTCGAACCTTACGATCCGCATAAATCTTCTGTTTGGACTGAGTTGAACGCAATCTCTCCTGGATAGTCTTGACCTTATCCAAGGCCTCCCGAACTAAGTCTGTACCCAACAACCGAGCCTCTCCCTACTCAAACCATCCGACTGAAGATCAACACCGCCTACCATACAACGCCTCATACGGGGCCATCTGGATACTGGACTGGTAGCTGTTATTGTAGGCGAACTCTGCTAATGGCAGAAACTGGTCCCACGAACCTCCTAAATCAATGACATAGGCTCGAAGCATGTCCTCTAGAATCTGAATAGTCCTCTCGGACTGACCATCTGTCTGAGGATGAAAAGCTGTACTCAGTGAACTTGGGTGCCTAAATCTTGCTGGACCGCTCTCCAGAAACGCGAGGTAACTGCGTACCCTGATCTGAGATAATAGACACCGGCACCCCATGAAGGCGAACAATCTCCCGGATGTAAATCTCTACTAACTTCCGATGAGTAAGAGACAGATACTGGAATGAAATCTGCTGACTTGGTTAGCCTATCAACAATGACCCGAATAGCATCAAATTTCCTCCGAGTCAAAGGGAGTCCAGTAACGAAGTCCATTGTAATCCGCTCCCATTTCCACTCGGGAATTTCAATTCTCTAGAACACACCACCAGGCCTCTGGTGCTCATATTTAACCTGCTGACAGTTTAAACACCGAGTGACATACGCAACAATATCCTTTTTCATCCTACGCCACCAATAATGCTGCTGCAAGTCCTGATACATCTTCGTGGTGCCGGAGTGAATAGAATACCGAGAACTATAGGCCTCTGCTAAGATCAACTCTCGAATTCCCTCAACGTTGGGCACACAAACTTGCCCCTACAATCTCAATACTCCATCATTATCTAGAGTTACCTTCGTGGCTCTTCCCCGTAGTACCGTATCTCTCAGGTCACGCAAATAAGGATCATCGAACCGCCTCTCACGGATACACTCTAATAGAGAAGAACGAGCGACCGTGCAGGCTAACACCCTATTAGGCACTGAAATGTCTAATCTCATGAACCGATTGGCTAAGGCTTGGACATCTAGAGCAAGTGGTTTCTGGCTGACCGGAATATAAGTGAGACTACCCATGCTGGCGACTACTTATTACTCAACGCATCGGCCACCACATTGGCCTTACCTGGGTGATATAAGATAGTAACATCATAGTCTTTCAGCAACTCTAACCATCTCCTATGTCGCACATTCAACTCTGTTTGCTTGAATAAATACTTAAGACTTTTGTTATCCGTGTATACCTCGCACGCCACACCATATAGATAATGCCTCCAGATTTTTAAGGCATGGACTACTGCTGCCAGCTCAAGATCATGAACCGAATAATTTTTCTCGTGGATTTTCAACTGTCTCGAAGCATAAGCAATAACCTTACCATCTTGCATCAATACCGCTCCAAGCCCGGTACGGGATGCATCATAGTAAACTGTGTAAGGCCCTGTACCCGTAGGTAATATCAACACTGGTCCTGTAGTCAAAGCTGTCTTGAGCTTCTGAAAGCTCGTGTGACACTCATCTGACCACCTTGAACTGGACACCCTTCTGGGTTAACCTGGTCATCGGGGCTGCAATAGAAGAGAAACCCTCTACAAAGCGCCAATAATACTCTACTAACCCCAAGAAACTCCGGATCTTGGTGGCTGATGTTAGTCTCGGCCAGTCCTTGATTGCCTCCATCTTCCTTGGATCGACATGTATACCTTCTTCTATCACAACATGACCCAGTAATGCAACTGTACTTAGCCAGAACTCACACTCTTGAGGTATCTGCATATAGCTGACTACCTTTCCAGAGTCTGGAGAGCCACTCTGAGATGCTGCGTATGCTCTTCCTAACTGCGGGAGCATATCAATACGTTATCAATGGGGACTATCACGAACAAGTCTACTAAGGCATGAACACCTCGTACGTATGCACATAACCATGACTCTGGCCATAAGAGTTGTCCCTAAATTACAACATTGCCAATTAACTGCGTGTTATCAAATACCTTATTCTAGAACTCCCACTTTACTCAGAATGAGGTATAGAGACCTCGTGATTACTTTTTCGAATTAATGAGTCATATTTATCCGCACCTGGGTGCTCGTCAAAGGCTAAACTCAATGCTTACAAAACAGAATTGGCTAAATATTAATAGAAACTATACAAAAATTGTCAAATAATCCTAACAAACATGGCTCAAATTTAGGATATAGTACAAGATTTTTTTTTCTTTTTTTTTAAAAGGAAAAATTTTAAACACAAACTTCTCACCACCAGGACCTTGTCCTCATGTAATATCCACCGCAGCTTGTAGATCGGTATAAGAAAAATATTATTTCACATTATACAAAAATTGGAGGACCTCATCCTCAACTCTAAATCACATGTACTTGCACATTGTACCGGCTGAAATTTTCATTTCCTCTCTTTATTCTTTTCAATAATTGTCCGTCAAAGAAACTCACGACATAAAATGAACCCTTATGCCGATATGGCATATAATTAGCAATTGAAGTTAATTATTTCAGGAGTTACATCAAAACTCAAATTAAGGAGAAATATCCTTTTTATAACTTTCAAAATTGTACATGTGATGACACCATCTGGTGTAGTGACTTCAGTCATACCATAAAAATTATATCAACGGTTGGGTCTCCACCTCTAGGATTCTCACCTCCACCTCTAACATCCTGACCTCTACATCTGGCTAGTCATGTAAGATAAGTATTGACTGCAATGGAGCGTGTAGCATGAGTGCTTTCCTAAATTATATTTCTCCAAACTACCACATTCACAACAATTCCTTTGAGGCTCAGTTAACTTATTGCACATGACGACACATTCGTACACAGTCATGGTGACCTGGTACAACCGTTCAGATCGCATATACTACATATTGTAGAGAATCTGGGAGGTGACGTCTTCCGAACATTTTTTTAAAATAGAGTTTAGTAGGTAGTGTTGCGTTGACCGGCTTGCCCTCTTCATAGGCTTGCCACAAAAATCGATGGCCAATTTCCTCTTTTGCTATGTTGGCTTAACACTGCTGAGCTACCCCATTTACTCATATACTCTTCGTTATTCTCTGAGGGCGATTCTTACCCCTTGAAAAGAACCAACCCTAAATATGTATAAATTATTTGGAGGACCTTTCCATACCATATATATACACATTCCGGTAATTCACAATATTTGTCCTCACAACTCCAACAAATAAACTGGACAATAAGGTCCGTTGAAACCCCACACGATTCATTGGGTGATCTCCTGATATGATTGCATCTTCCGTTATAACCATAACTGGAGTGGTAAATACATTATCTTCCCACTACTTCTGTTTGCCATCCGAAGCACAGTAAAATCAACCCCCTCGCATTCGACTATTCCCATGTTCTGTAATTCCTCACAACAGCGGTCAAGCACAATCTCGTGGGTTCTCAAAAGATGCACCGCTGAAGGTGGTAGTGAAGAGTTTGGTGAAACCTATCCGACCTCCGTAAGACTTTTGAAGGCGTAGTTGATCTATCACCAGCCCGTGCCATTGTTCGGCTGAAGAAGCGGTACGTGACTTCGCCATTCTTGGGAAGACAAGAGTAGAAATTCAATTTAACATTTTGAAGAACGAATTCGCACGATAAGAAAGAACAAATGAGAAACTCTTTCCTAACTCAATAGACTCTGGAGGACAAGTACAGACATCTCCGTACCTACCCCTCAAACTCTACTAAGCTTGTTCGTGAGTGGTGAGACCTATGTAACCTAGAGCTCTGATACCAACTTGTCACGACCCGGATTTTCCCCCAACATCGGGATCATGATGGCGCCTACTCGTGGTAGCTAGGCAAGCCTCTTTATTCACACTATCCTGTTTTTTTTAACAATATTTCATATTCAATTTAACAACCAAAACTATAACCTTAATTAAACAACGGAAGACTTTATAAAAATAGTAATAAGCAGTTTCAAAGTAAAATAGTATTGAAATCCTCTACCCAAGACGTGGAGTCACCAACTCATGAACTACTGCATGAATACTACACATAAAGGTCTGAAAGAAATATAATATGATCTGTTTGTCTCGGAACAAAGAGACTATAGCTAATAACATAAATAAAAGGAAGAGACGCCGGGCCTGCAGACGCCTGCGAGCTACCTCGGTCTCAAATATGATCAACTCCCATGAATACTCTACTGCTGCTGCTCTTGCTCAAAACCTGGACCAGTGCAAAAACGCACAGAAGTGCAGTATCAGCACAATCCGACCCCATGTGCTGGTAAGTGCCTGGCCTATTCCGGCGAAGTATTGACAAGCCTAGGACCAGACACTCACAAAAACCTGTGCAGTTCTATATATATATGTACACCACAAGATAACGAGAAATAACCAAGTAACAACGCAACAAGGAATGTCACAGAAGAACTCAACAGTTAACGACAATCATTAAATGACGAGGAAAAACAAGTATAATGAGAAACAAGTAATGTCAAGTCAATGAAATAGCAAATAAAGTGCATGGCATCACCCTTCGTGCTTTTACTCTCATCCTCACCAAATAGCAAATAAAGTGTACGGCATCACCCTTTGTGCTTTTACTCTCATCCTCACATCCATGGTACGGCATGATCCTTCGTACATGGTTCAATAACAAGGCACGACATGATCCTTCGTGCATAAATAATAAAACATGGCACGACATTAACCTTCGTGCATAAATAATAAATCAAGGCACGGCATCACGCTTCGTGCATTATCACTCTTCCTCACCCAAATAAAAATCACAGTTAAGGGCAAAGAATGAAACACAAATAACAATCACAGTTAAGGGCAGATAATGAACAATCATGAACCGTCCCGGCAAGAGCAATCAATATCTCATTTCACAACAAGTCCCGGCAAGGGAGAACAATAGCAATTCTACAACCCGGCAAGGGTTCAACAATTTATTTTCAAATATGTCTCACAACAAGTATCAACAATGACTCACGGTCATGCTAGACGCCAGTGTGTGGATGCTCGTCACCACAGCCCATACACCGCACTCGATCACATAGCACATAGCACACAATCCTATTCCCTCAAGCTGGGATAGAACAAACACTTACCTCTAGCCTTGAAATCCAAATTATGCTTCAATTATAGCTCTTTCCCCGAAATTCCGCTTTCAATTAGCTCGAATCTAATCACAATTAATTCCATTATATTAATAATCACTAATTATCTTGGTTTGAATGCTTAAAGATGGTTTTCTCAAAGTTTACCCCAAAATTTCCCAAAACGCCCCTAGTCCCACGTGGTCGGAACTCGGGGTTCGGACCAAAATCCGGTTATCCATTCCCCCACGAGTTCAATTATATGATTTGTTTCAAAATGGGACCTCAATTCGAGGTCCAATTGCCCAATTCATAAAAAACCTAGGGTCTACCCAAAAACATGGATTTCTACCACGAAAACCTTTGATTCTTATTGAGAAACATGATTAACGTTGTTAGGAATTGAAAGAATTAAGTAAAAAGTGACTTACAATTACTTTGGAGTGAATTTGGCCTTGAGAGCTCGTGTGTGGTGTGAGGGTTTTTGACAAAGTGAAGAATGAATTGAAAATTTCGTTTAAGTATAGAATTACATAGCCGCGGATATCGCAATTGCGAACATTTGTTCGTAATTGCGAACGCTACAGGTGTGGGGCCTGCTGTCCTCGCATTTGCGAGAGAAAGTTCGCATTTGCGAACTCTAGCCCAGGTCTGCCAGTCTCGCATTTGCGAGATTTCCTTCGCATTTGCGAATGTGAAGCCTCCTTGCCCGGGATCGCATTTGCGACCCTTTGTTCGCATTTGCGAACACTGGCCATCTGAGGCCTTTTCGCATTTGCGAACTTGGATTGTTTTTGGCAGACATCGCATTTGCGATCATGGGTTCGCATTTACGAACCCAGCCTTGACCTGTCTTCTTCGCATTTGCGAGGATTTGTTCGCAAATGCTAAGCCAACAGCTCGGTGAAAAAAAACCAGCAGTGCAAAAATTCAGAAATTGATCCAACGGCCTATCAAATCTTTACCCGAACCCCCCGGGCTCCCAACCAAACATGTACATAACATCAAAAACACATTACGAACTTGTTCGTGCGATCACATCGCCAATATAACATCGTTTTCATCAAATTAAGCCTCAAGTTCCCGGTTTTCATACTTTTGGTTTTCAAACATGGAACTCAAGGTTCAAAACCTATCAAACGACATCCGAATGTCACCAAACTTTGCAGAAAGCACATATATAATATTTAAGACTTGTACCGGGCGTCGGAACCAAAATACGAGCCCGATCCCATGGTCATTTAATTCATTTTCCTTTAATAATTACAGCAAAAACAATTTCACAGAAAAATTCATAACTTGGGCTCTAGGCCTCAGAATTCGACTCCGGACGCATGTCCAAGCCCCATATTTTCCTACGGATCTTCCGGGACCGTCCAATCTCGGGTCCGGGCCTGTTTACCAAAAATGTTGACCTAAGTCAACTATATCAATATTAATATCATTTTTCTCCAAACGTTTCATAGAATTCATATTTTCTATCACAAAATCTTTCCGGCTACATGCCCGGATCACGCACGTAAATCAAGGCAACATAGAATGAGGTTTTCAAGGCCTCGGAAGTGTCGAACAAATGAGGAAAACAAGTGATGACCCCATTGGGTCGTCACATGAAGAGTCTCCTTCTACTCTATCTTATAGTTAGCATTTCCATTTCATTTATTCTATTGCTGTAGACATTTCCGGATATTGGAGCAGTACCTTATATTTTCTCTTATCCTGTGTTGCCCGTGGGTTATCGGGTCTTTAGAGAGTTTTAGAATGCTAAGTGTTAAAGTGTATGCGCCAAGCAACACTTATATACATTATTTATATTATTCAGTTTCGATTATAAATTCCGTAAATTTGTTATTACTTTCGCAACGTGATAGGCTTACCTGGTCGTGAGGACTGGGTAACGTATTCACAATTGGTGAACTAGGGTCGTGACAAGTTGGTATCAGAGCTCTAGGTTCATAGGAGTGATCGGGACACAGGTCGGTTTATTAGAGTCTCGCTGATCGGTACAGAGACGTCCGTATTTATCTATGAGGGGCTATGTAACTGTTTAGGAAAATCTCCATTTCTTTTGAATTCCTTGTCGTGCAATATTTTGAAACCAATTCTAAACTTCTGTCTTCTATTCTCTCATAGATGGTGAGGACACGTGCTAAACGACAAGACCAGGCACCCGCACCCCTTGCTGCCACCGTCAGAGGCCGCGGTCGGGGTAGAGGTCAAGGACACGCCTGAGGTGCACCCACAGCACCTACGCGCACTATCGCTGAGGTACCACCAGCAGATCTAATTAGGGCATAGGCACCTGGTACACCTACCACAACAACTACTACTCCAACACTCCAGGAGACCCTAGCCAATTTATAAGCATGTACACTATTTTGGCCCTCACCGCAGCCACATCTCAGGATAGGGGAGGGGCCCAGACTCCCGCAGCCGGCACTCCTAAGTAGAGAGTGTCGATGGAGCAGGTTCTAGAGGTTATTCATGTACCGCCTATAACACCAGTACAGCCCGGGGATGGGTCAGTTGCCTCAAAGAACGAGCAGCGATGGCTAGAGGGGTTCAAGAAATATGATCCCCCAATGTTCAGTGGCCTAGCTTCAGATGACGCCTTGGGATTTTTGGAGGAGTGTCATCGTATTTTCCGTACTATGGGCATAGTGGAGTCCAGTGGGGTTTCTTTCACCACCTTTCAATTTCGGGGAGCCGCCTATGATTCATGGCGTACTTATGAGTTGGATAGTCGAGTCGAGTCTGCCTCATTGGCCTCGACACAGTTCTCCGACATGTTTATGAGGGAGTTTGTTTCCCAGAGCCTCAAGGATTCATGGCATGCAGAGTTTGAGAGTTTGTGTCAGGGTGCTATGATAGTATTAGAGTATGCCATCTGTTAGACCCGATTGGCCAAACATGCACCGGCTTTGGTTGCCACAGTTCGGGAGAGAGCGCGCAGGTTTATCGAGGGTCTTATTCCGCCCATCTGATTCAGTATGGCTCGAGATCTAGATATGGATCCTTATCAGCAGGTATTGAGCATTTCCAGATGGATTGAGGGTATGCTCTCTAGGGAGCGAGGGGAGAGGGAGGCCAAGAGGTCTCGAGAGACGGGTCACTACGATGGTGCCCAAACTTTAGCAGCCGATCGTTATGGTAGGGGTTATTCTGATCGTCCTATTCATTCAGCCTTGCCAGCAGTTGGTAGTACTCCGGCTCCACCAGCACCTCAGGAGCCTTATTATACTCTCCCATTTTCTAGCGCGCCTCCTGCGTGGGGTACTTCCAGAGATCAGTCTAACGGGGGTAGGCCCAGTCAGTCATAGACGTCGTGCCCTCTCAAAGCTTGTTGTGGATGCGGGGATACATACTATATGGTTAGGGAGTGCCCCAGACGTGGGAGGGTTATGCCTTCTCAGACTCCACAAGCTCAGCATTCTCCATAGGGTAAGCAGGCCATCGTTCCAGCTCCAGTTGCCACCCCACCTGCCCAAACAGCCAGGGGAAAAGATCAAGGAGATAGAGGTTTCCCTCGAGGAAGGGGCCGGGCAAGATTTTATGCTATTTCTAATCGTGCCACTTCTGTCACCTTCGATTTTGTTATCATATGTGTGAGCACGTGATTTTTACCTTACACATGAGTTATTCCTATAAAATTCAAAATAAATGATTTTTCCTTATTTTTTTTTAATTTTGTGTGAATTTTGTGTTAGTTGTTTGCGTGTTATTTGCGTGTGATAAATGAAAATACAAAAATTTGCATCTTTAGGAAATTAATTCTTTTCCTAACAAATTAAAGAAAAAAATCAAAAAAAATTAGTTAGCTTTTTAAATTGAAAATTGCCAAAAAGAAGGTAATTAGTTTAGTTTTAATTAATTCCAAATAACTACAAAGTAGGGAAAATATAAAAAATATACAAAGAAAATAAAATACAAAATACAACTTATCATAAAGAAAACAAGAGAAAAAGAAGAATGAAAGGAATTGGGCCAAATAAGACCCAAATCTCGGTTGCCAGCCCCAGTAGCCCAAATGAAATGCATATGCTGGCCCAGTGGCCCACACGCCTCAGCACCCGGTCTCCCCCCCCTTTTTCTTTTTTATTTGATGTTTTAATCTCAGCCGTGAAATTTAATCCAATCCAACGGCTCTGGTAATTTTTCATAATTTCATATACAAACACATTAAAGACAACCTTAACTAAACAAAAAACATAAACACATTCTGTCTCTCCCTCTCTCTAAACAGCCGCCACCTTCTCTTCTTCTTCAACAGGGAGCCGCCGCTAGGGTTCCGCCACCCACGGCGGCGGCCGGCTTCCTTTCACGGCCAAACCAACACCAAACAACTCCCCTTCATCTCCTCATCTCATTTCTATCACCATGTTTCTTCGAAACCAACCGAAACCCCGCAAAAACTCAAACCCTAATTCGCGCCGCCACCCACCACCATGGCGGCGCCACCTCAAAACCAACACCCAAACACCCCCCAACCGTGACACACGAAGAATCGAGTCAACAACCGCCGGTATCTCCAAGAAATGAAGCTAGCCCGAGAAAAATCAAGAAAAGTCGAGGAAAATTCAAGAAAAGGCTCGCGTGAACAATAACCAAAAAGCGATGAAGAAAATTAGTAAATAATCAAGAAAGGGAGATAAACAGAAAAGAAAATTGGCAAAAAAAGCTAAGTGATCCTCGTCTCTTCCCGTTATTTTTTTTAGAATCTGTTAATATGTTTTGAATCTGTTTCTTGTTATCCGTGTTTGGTTTTCGCCGAATCAAGATTGTTAGATTTTTCGGTTGATTTTAATTTTTACTAAGATTGTTAGTTTCTGCTAATTAATTGAATAATTGTTAGTTTATGATTGTTATTAGTATTGTTTGAATCAATTTGTAGATTTTTAGATTTTTCTCTTAGGATTTCTTTTAATTTCTGTTTTCGGCCGTGTTTTGACTTTATTGGTATAATTAGGATTTTTGATTTGTTATTCTGTTTAGCTAAAGTTTTCTGATAGTTTTAAGATTTTGTTAGACTTTTTGATTCGAATTGGTAGATTTTCTGTCCACCTTGATCTTCACAAAGTGTTGATGGATTTTTGTTAGATTTTCTATTAGTTTCGGATTTCGTTAGTATATCATTAGCAATTTTTAGATTCATTAGTAATGATTTCTGTTGTTGACTGCCGCAGTTTCCAGATTTTCCTTTTAAATTTTTAAGTTTTATGTTAAATTGCTTTTGGGCCATATTCTGATTTTATCTGTTTTGTTTCCAATTTTAGATTTCTGTTGGATTCTATTAAGTTTCTGATTGTTCAATTGATTTCAAGTTGGTTAACTAATTAGTTTAATTGTGATTGGTAATTTTCTATTTGATTGACACCTAGGGCGTATTGGTTATAGCTGTTAGATAGTGACTAAGCTTGATTAGTGAATTCGACTTTAGATTAGTTTATATTCAAGTTAAGTCGATAGTTGAAATCACTTGATTCTTAGCAACCTAAGGCGTTTTACTAAATAGAATCAATTGCGGCTAGTTGTCTCGATTAATAAGACTCACCATCTATCAATTGTTTCCCCCGAGTCTTGTTAATTGGATAATTAATCATAAGTGGCCATATTTGTAAGATTGCCTAAGGTTGGCTATAGTTGAAATGTGTTTTTAATTAGCAAATTAATTCTGAATTTAAAGTAGATGAGAGGCCAATTGGCTAGTTGAGCAATAGTCACTTAATTGTGGCTATTTGATAAATACAATCTGAAGAAATGAGTTAAAATAGGGATAAATTGCAGAAATTAGGAAAGTAATTAGCCTTAAGAAGTAGGGGTAAATGGGGAATAAGAATTGGTAAACTTGTAATAAGGTTAAAAGGAAAAGGGTGCAATTGGAATAAGAATTGGTATAATTGTGATAAATATAGAGCTTTTAGGGTAATTTGGGCATAACAAAGGTATTTTAGTAGATAGTAAAAGGAAATGAGGGCACAATAGGTAATACAAGGGAAATGGAACATGGTAGACTATTCTAGAAGGGGTTTTAGTGTAGCTTTCACTAGAATAATTGCACTAACTTGTGCAACAAGCTAAAAATTGAAGGGGTTTTAGTGAAATAGTAATTTTCAGATTTTTTCTCTTTTGGGCCTATAAATAGGCATTTTCAGCATTAATAATGTGGGGGGTTCTTCTGATTTTTGAGAGTTTTCTTTGATTTTTAGATTCTTTTAACCTTTTAGCCATATGAACCCTAGAAAATATCCCATAAAAATACTGGTTAAAATTTCAGATCTGAAATTAACATTTCAGATTCATTTTTCTTCTCTTTTATCTTCAAATTCATATCAAAAATCAAAAAACAATAGTAGATTCATCACAAATCAGTAGGAGACTATTTTTTGAGTGAGATTTGGTTTGAAACAATTTGAAATTCTGAAAATCATTCTCTTGGGTTAACCGTTTGGTTCAACTGCTTTTGTTGATCTCATCCTCACTGCGTTGTTGTTGCTGTTAACTGCTGCCAGTGACTTCACTCATTTCTGCTTGTTTAACCATTTCCAGGTACGATTTTAAAAGTCTTCAAGTATTGTGATAATGAATGACATCCATATAAGTTATTTTTGGTGAAGAAATGTACCAGATAAATCATGTATATTGATATGTATATTGATATTCTGCCAGTTACTATGGTTTAGATAGCTGATATATAACTTATAATAGATAATAGATAGTTGTTTAATTTTAAGTTGTAGTATTATGTTGGCTATGTTGAAGACATCGATTATTGTATGGTTTATATTTCTGTTCCTTTTAGGAATTCATAGTAATAACTGCTTAATCTGAAACAATAACATTACATATGCGTTTCATTGATTTTTATGTTAGAAATTTTAATTACTAGAGTTACATTACATAGTTAGTAAGTAGCCTGCAAGGAAAGATAAATTATACTTTAAAGTTAATTCGATCTGTATATTGTCAATACAATTACTTTAATCTAAATAATAAAAACAGATTCGTGAAAATATGGGTTTCATTCAAGTATTAGTTTATTAATGTGATATATATGAACAATGCTTTTCTACACTACTGCTGGACGCCGAAAAGATGATATTAGGATCAATTTGGTTTGGCCAACAGATTTAAGATTGGGCCTTGAATGCTATTATAAGTGGCCCAAATCTGAAATGGATAGTTTAGCTCATTCATTTGGACTATTAATTACAAGCAATAAAATTCCATTTCAATTTAAAACTAATAGATGAAATAAGTAAAACACATAGTCATGTTAGGTTTAACCTTAAATAAATAATCGGGACGAGCCTCGCCCGACTTAAAATAAGCGGGGCCCCCATTTAGTAATGGTTTAACATAATTAGACTCGGGAAGACTATATAGCTAATTCCATAGTCTTACCCAAAACAATTAAAAGCCGATAGAATATCTTAAGGCGCGATTTTAATATACCTTCCTATGAACGAGTGTGCACTTGGTGCGACTCAAATCCAAATCTCGGTAAAGCTGAAATACACCAAAAGTCATAGGCGTACTGGTTGCGGTATGACTCGAGGTGTGTTTTCGCGATATCGCAAATTCCTAAAAATAATATTTAACGTAAAAGCATTATGTTGTTAAAACCTTTAATTGAGTCAAACAAAAGTCAAGAACGACAGTGGAGCGACCGTGCTAAAACCACGGAATCCGGGAGTGCCTAACACCTTCTCCCGGGTTAATAGAGTTCCTTATCCGGATCTCTGCTTCGCAGACATTTTTAAGAGTCAAAATTCCTCGGATTCGGGATTAACCGGTGACTTGGGACACCATTGTCATTCCCAAGTGGCGACTCTGATTAATCTCTAATAAAATCCCGAACCGATTGTCCTTTAATTGGAAAAACTCCTTCCCTTACGCTATTTTATCCGTTTCGGGTAATTGAGCGTCGAGGTATACCCTACAAGTGTATTTATACACTTTTGAGTATGTGGGGTAGTAAAAAAGGGAGGTGTGACAGCTCTGGCGACTCTGCTGGGGATCCAACCCTGAACTTCGGTTTCAGGGTTTAAGAACTCGAGCTCCTTAGAACTGCCGTTCGCGTTTTTGTTTGACTTCATTATATGATTTGAACAACATGCTATGTTCTTTATCGCTTTGATATTATGTGAACTGTATATAAAATTGTGCCGAAAACCCTTCTCTCTTCTCCCCCGGGGATGTGCTTACTGGTTGAGACTCCCCTTTTTGTTAAAGTCACCTTAAATTAAGAAAATAGAGGCCGGATAAGTTACAAAGCCGATTGACTCCGCGGGTCACCGGTACGTAGCCCCTCCTCGATTCGAGTTGTCCGCTCGGGTACACGGTCTAGCACTCTATGAAACCGTAAGATTTTGAACATAGGTCTAGGATGATTATTTGCATCATATTTGACTTAGGGGACTCAACACAGGGGTTGGGTCCGTCTAGGACAGGTGACCCGGTATTGAAAAGACCGAGCATGCTATGTGTTGCATTTTATTGTCCTTGATCGTTATGCGGACCGGCGAAAATCCCAAGGATAGAAAAATTGTTGAAAAAAGAAAAAAAGAGAGAGGAAAATAAGATTTGTAAAAAATAGGTATCCGGAAAACTTGAAAAGAAAATTTGAAAAATAGGTAGAACACTTTTGTTGAAATAATTGGTCAAATAATCTGACCGAACTACGCAGGTTTGATTCTCGCCATTAGGTGGGATACGTAGGCAACCCTCATCGGGTCCGACCACCCCTTTTAAAAAATCAAAAAAAAAATGTGTGTATTTTTGTCAATAAAATCAAAGTGATGCCGCTTTTGTAAATAGCCGAATGTTCCGAAAGGACGCCGGAAGGCTGTGTTTTGCAAAAATAGCCACTTTGAATCATTTTTAATAATTTGCGGGCACAGCCTTGAAATATTCCTTGTGGAAATGTTGCAAGGCCATAGCCGCAAAATCAAGTTCGGGTTCACACCCCGTTTGCAAAAAATAACCAAAAAATGTCAAATTTTTGATTTTGTTATAAATAAGTCGGGTGATGCTATTCTTGTTTAAAATAAGCCGAATGTCCCTCAAAAGGACGTCGGAAGGCTGTTTTTGCAAGAATAGCCACTTTGAGTCGTTTTTAAATAATTTTGGACACAGCCTTGAAATAATCCCTCGCGGAAATGTTGAAAGGTTGTATCCGCAAAATTAAGTTTGAGTCATCAATCAACTTTACAAAAATAACCACTTTATCAAATAAGCCATTACATGGCGGAATTTTGCTGAAATAGCCACATTTTTGCATTTTAACTTCCTCAGTCTTGTGTTGGCCTGTGTCGGTGCTGAACGATGCCCCATAGGCCCCAGGATAAATTTTTTAAAATTTTGTAAAAAAAAAGCCACTTTGCCTAAATAAGCCACATACTCAAAAGCGTATAAATACACTTGTAGGGTATACCCCGACGCTCAATTACCCGAAACGGATAAAATAGCGTAAGGGGAGGAGTTTTTCCAATTAAAGGACAATCGGTTCGGGATTTATTAGAGATTAATCAGAGTCGCCACTTGGGAATGACAATGGTGTCCCAAGTCACCGGTTAATCCCGAATCCGAGGAATTTTGACTCTTAAAAATGTCTGCGAAGCAAAGATCCGGATAAGGAACTTTGTTAACCCGGGAGAAGGTGTTAGGCACTCCCGGATTCCGTGGTTTTAGCACGGTCGCTCCACTGTCGTTCATGACTTTTGTTTGACTCAATTAAAGGTTTTAACAACATAATGCTTTTACGTTAAATATTATTTTTAGGAATTTGCGATATCGCGAAAACACACCTCGAGTCATACCGCAACCAGTACGCCTATGACTTTTGGTGTATTTCAGCTTTACTGAGATTTGGATTTGAGTCGCACCAAGTGCACACTCGTTCATAGGAAGGTATATTAAAATCGTGCCTTAAGATATTCTATCGGTTTTTAATTGTTTTGGGTAAGACTATGGAATTAGCTATATAGTCTTCCCGAGTCTAATTATGTTAAACCATTACTAAATAGGGGCCCCGCTTATTTTAAGTCGGGCGAGGCTCGTCCCGATTATTTATTTAAGGTTAAACCTAACATGACTATGTGTTTTACTTATTTCATCTATTAGTTTTAAATTGAAATGGAATTTTATTGCTTGTAATTAATAGTCCAAATGAATGAGCTAAACTATCCATTTCAGATTTGGGCCACTTATAATAGCATTCAAGGCCCAATCTTAAATCTGTTGGCCAAACCAAATTGATCCTAATATCATCTTTTCGGCGTCCAGCAGTAGTGTAGAAAAGCATTGTTCATATATATCACATTAATAAACTAATACTTGAATGAAACCCATATTTTCACGAATCTGTTTTTTTTATTTAGATTAAAGTAATTGTATTGACAATATACAGATCGAATTAACTTTAAAGTATAATTTATCTTTCCTTGCAGGCTACTTACTAACTATGTAATGTAACTCTAGTAATTAAAATTTCTAACATAAAATTCAATGAAACGCATATGTAATGTTATTGTTTCAGATTAAGCAGTTATTACTATGAATTCCTAAAAGGAACAGAAATATAAACCATACAATAATCGATGTCTTCAACATAGCCAACATAATACTACAACTTAAAATTAAACAACTATCTATTATCTATTATAAGTTATATATCAGCTATCTAAACCATAGTAACTGGCAGAATATCAATATACATATCAATATACATGATTTATCTGGTACATTTCTTCACCAAAAATAACTTATATGGATGTCATTCATTATCACAATACTTGAAGACTTTTAAAATCGTACCTGGAAATGGTTAAACAAGCAGAAATGAGTGAAGTCAGTGGCAGCAGTTAACAGCAACAACAACGCAGTGAGGATGAGATCAACAAAAGCAGTTGAACCAAACGGTTAACCCAAGAGAATGATTTTCAGAATTTCAAATTGTTTCAAACCAAATCTCACTCAAAAAATAGTCTCCTACTGATTTGTGATGAATCTACTATTGTTTTTTGATTTTTGATATGAATTTGAAGATAAAAGAGAAGAAAAATGAATCTGAAATGTTAATTTCAGATCTGAAATTTTAACCAGTATTTTTTGGGATATTTTCTAGGGTTCATATGGCTAAAAGGTTAAAAGAATCTAAAAATCAAAGAAAACTCTCAAAAATCAGAAGAACCCCCCACATTATTAATGCTGAAAATGCCTATTTATAGGCCCAAAAGAGAAAAAATCTGAAAATTACTATTTCACTAAAACCCCTTCAATTTTTAGCTTGTTGCACAAGTTAGTGCAATTATTCTAGTGAAAGCTACACTAAAACCCCTTCTAGAATAGTCTACCATGTTCCATTTCCCTTGTATTACCTATTGTGCCCTCATTTCCTTTTACTATCTACTAAAATACCTTTGTTATGCCCAAATTACCCTAAAAGCTCTATATTTATCACAATTATACCAATTCTTATTCCAACTGCACCCTTTTCCTTTTAACCTTATTACAAGTTTACCAATTCTTATTCCCCATTTACCCCTACTTCTTAAGGCTAATTACTTTCCTAATTTCTGCAATTTATCCCTATTTTAACTCATTTTCAGATTGTATTTATCAAATAGCCACAATTAAGTGACTATTGCTCAACTAGCCAATTGGCCTCTCAACTACTTTAAATTCAGAATTAATTTGCTAATTAAAAACACATTTCAACTATAGCCAACCTTAGGCAATCTTACAAATATGGCCACTTATGATTAATTATCCAATTAACAAGACTCGGGGAAACAATTGATAGATGGTGAGTCTTATTAATCGAGACAACTAGCCGCAATTGATTCTATTTAGTAAAACGCCTTAGGTTGCTAAGAATCAAGTGATTTCAACTATCGACTTAACTTGAATATAAACTAATCTAAAGTCGAATTCACTAATCAAGCTTAGTCACTATCTAACAGCTATAACCAATACGCCCTAGGTGTCAATCAAATAGCAAATTACCAATCACAATTAAACTAATTAGTTAACCAACTTGAAATCAATTGAACAATCAGAAACTTAATAGAATCCAACAGAAATCTAAAATTGGAAACAAAACAGATAAAATCAGAATATGGCCCAAAAGCAATTTAACAGAAAACTTAAAAATTTAAAAGGAAAATCTAGAAACTGCGGCAGTCAACAACAGAAATCATTACTAATGAATCTAAAAATTGCTAATGATATACTAACGAAATCCGAAACTAATAGAAAATCTAACAAAAATCCATCAACACTTTGTGAAGATCAAGGTGGACAGAAAATCTACCAATTCGAATCAAAAAGTCTAACAAAATCTTAAAACTATCAGAAAACTTTAGCTAAACAGAATAACAAATCAAAAATCCTAATTATACCAATAAAGTCAAACCACGGCCGAAAACAGAAATTAAAAGAAATCCTAAGAGAAAAATCTAAAAATCTACAAATTGATTCAAACAATACTAATAACAATCATAAACTAACAATTATTCAATTAATTAGCAGAAACTAACAATCTTAGTAAAAATTAAAATCAACCGAAAAATCTAACAATCTTGATTCGGCGAAAACCAAACACGGATAACAAGAAACGGATTCAAAACATATTAACAGATTCTAAAAAAAATAACGGGAAGAGACGAGGATCACTTAGCTTTTTTTGCCAATTTTCTTTTCTGTTTATCTCCCTTTCTTGATTATTTACTGATTTTCTTCACCGCTTCTTGGTTATTGTTCACGCGAGCCTTTTCTTGAATTTTCCTCGACTTTTCTTGATTTTTCTCGGGCTAGCTTCGTTTCTTGGAGATACCGGCGGTTATTGACTCGATTCTTCGTGTGTCACGGTTGGGGGTGTTTGGGTGTTGGTTTTGAGGTGGCGCCGCCATGGTGGTGGGTGGCGGCGCGAATTAGGGTTTGAGTTTTTGCGGGGTTTCGGTTGGTTTCGAAGAAAGATGGTGATAGAAATGAGATGAGGAGATGAAGGGGAGTTGTTTGGTGTTGGTTTGGCCGTGAAAGGAAGCCGGCCGCCGCCGTGGGTGGCGGAACCCTAGCGGCGGCTCCCTGTTGAAGAAGAAGAGAAGGTGGCGGCTGTTTAGAGAGAGGGAGAGACAGAATGTGTTTATGTTTTTTGTTTAGTTAAGGTTGTCTTTAATGTGTTTGTATATGAAATTATGAAAAATTACCAGAGCCGTTGGATTGGATTAAATTTCACGGCTGAGATTAAAACATCAAATAAAAAGGGGGGGGGGGAGAGACCGGGTGCTGAGGCGTGTGGGCCACTGGGCCAGCATATGCATTTCATTTGGGCTACTGGGGCTGGCAACCGAGATTTGGGTCTTATTTGGCCCAATTCCTTTCATTCTTCTTTTTCTCTTGTTTTCTTTATGATAAGTTGTATTTTGTATTTTATTTTCTTTGTATATTTTTTATATTTTCCCTACTTCTTAGTTATTTGGAATTAATTAAAACTAAACTAATTACCTTCTTTTTGGCAATTTTCAATTTAAAAAGCTAACTAATTTTTTTTGATTTTTTTCTTTAATTTGTTAGGAAAAGAATTAATTTCCTAAAGATGCAAATTTTTGTATTTTCATTTATCACACGCAAATAACACGCAAACAACTAACATAAAATTCACACAAAATTAAAAAGAAATAAGGAAAAATCATTTATTTTGAATTTTATAGGAATAACTCATGTGTAGGGTAAAAATCACGTGCTCACAATATGTATTATATTTGTTAGTCACAGAGGGGCATCAGTTCTATTTAATCCTGGCTCTACTTTTTTATATGTGTCCTCTTATTTTGCTTCGCAATTGGGTGTACCTAGGGATTCTTTGAGTGCCCATGTTTATGTTTCTACTCCTGTAGGAGATTATCTTGTTGTGGACCGTGTGTACCGGTCGTGTTTGGTCACTATTTGTGGTTTTGAGACTAGGGCCTATCTATTATAACTCGGTATGGTTGACTTTCATATAATTCTGGGCATGGACCGGTTGTCGCCCCATCATGCTATTCTTGATTTTACGCCAAAACCATGACACTGGCTATGCCAGACATTCCACGTATTGAGTGGAGTGGTACTTTAGATCATACTCCCAGCAGGGTCATTTCTTTCCTTAAAGCTCAACGTATGGTTGAGAAGGGGTGCACTGCTTATTTAGCTTATGTGAGGGATGTCAGTGTTGACACCCCTTCTACTGATTTAGTCCCAGTGGTACAAAATTTCCTCGATGTGTATCTAGCTAATCTTTCGGGCATGCCGCCCGATAGAGATATCGATTTTGGCATTGATCTGTTTCCGAGCACTCAGACCATTTCCATTCCACCCATATCGCATGGCTCCTCCTGAGTTGAAGGAGTTGAAGGATCAGTTACAGGATTTGTTGGGTAAAGGTTTTATTCGGCCCAGTGTTTCGCCATGGGGTGCTCCTATTTTGTTTATGAAGAAGAACAACGGTTCTATGCATATGTGCATTGACTATCGCTAGTTGAAAAAAGTTGCAGTGAAGAACCGATATCCTTTACCTCATATTGATGATCTGTTCGATCAGCTTTAGGGCACACAAGTGTTTTCCAAGATTGATTTGCGCTCAGGTTACCGTCAGTTGAATATTGGGGAGCTAGATATCCCAAAGACTGCCTTCAGGACTCGGTATGGTCATTACTAGTTCCTTGTTATGTCTTTTGGGCTGACTAATGCCCCAGTAGCTTTTATGCACTTGATGTACATCGTATTCAGGTCATATCTTGATTCATTTGTGATTGTTTTTATTGATGATATTTTGGTATATTCTCGAAGTCGGGAAGATCATGCACAGCACCTGAGGGTAGTGCTTCAGACTCTGAAGGAGAAGAGATTAAAGTTCTCCAAATGTGAGTTCTGGCTGAGTTCTGTGGCATTCCTAGCCCACGTGGTGTTGAGCGAGGGCATTCGAGTGGATCCAAGGAAGGTAGAGGCCGTGCAGGGTTGGCCCAGGCCCTCTTCAGCTACTGAGATCTGCAGTTTCATTGGTTTGGTGGGCTATTACCGTCACTTTGTGGAGGGGTTCTCTTCGATCGCGGCCCCTATGACTAGATTGACCCAAAAGGGTGCCCCTTTTTCAGTAGACATAGGAATGTGAGGCAAGCTTCCAAAAGCTCAAGACATTTTTCACTTCAGACCCAATCTTGATGTTGCTTATTGGTTCAGGGTCCTATAAGGTTTATTGCGATGCCTCACGGGTTGGCTTAGAGCGGTATTGATGTAGGACGGTAGGGTGATTGCCTACGCATCCCGACATTTGAAGGTGCATGAAATGAACTACCCTGTCCACAATCTTGAGTTAGCTTCCATTATTCATGCCTTGAAAATCTGGCATCATTATTTGTATGGGGTGCCTTGTGAGAGTTACACTGATTATCGGAGTTGGCAGCACTTGCTTAAGCAAATGGACCTGAATAGGCATTTGAGGAGATGGCTAGAGTTGTTAAAGGATTATGATATTACTATTCTTTATCACCCGGGCAAGGCCAATGTGGTTGTCGATGCCTTGAGTCTCCGAGCGGAGAGTTTGGGGAGTTTGGCATATCTACCAACCTTAGAGAGACCTATGGCGATGGATGTTCAGGCTTTGGCCAGGCATTCGTTAGATTGGATCTTTCGGAGCCCGGTCGGGTTCTGGCTTGTGTGGTTTCTTGATTTTCTCTATTTGATCGCATCTGGGAGGGCAGTTTGATGACCCTCATTTGCGTGTCCTTCAGGACAGAGTTCGGCGTGGTGATGCTCGAGATGTTACCATCGGAGATGATGGAGTGATGATGATGCAGGGGCGGATTTGTGTGCCCAATGTAGATGATCCTCGGGAGTTGATTCTAGTTCAGGCACATAGCTCGCGGTATTCCATCCATTCGGGTGCCGCGAAGATGTATCAGGACTTGAGGTAGCACTACTGGTAGAGGCGGATGAAGAAGGATATAGTTGACTATGTGTCTAGATGTCTCAACTGCCAGCATGTGAAGTATGATCACCAGTGTCCGGGTGGTTTGCTACAGCAGATTGAGATCCCAGAGTGGAAGTGGGAGCGTATCACCATGGACTTTGTATCTGGACTTCCACGGACTGTGAGGAAGTTTGATTCCATTTGGGTCATTATGGATCGACTGACCAAGTCCGCTCATTTCATACCAGTGTGCACTACTTATTCATTGGAGCGGTTGGCGGAGATCTATAAAAATGTGATCATCTGGTTGCATGGTATCCCAGTTTCTATAATTTTAGACAGAGGCACTCAGTTTACATCACAGTTCTAGAGAGCCATGTAGTAGGAGATAGGTAGTCAAGTGGAGTTGAGCATGGCATTTCACCCCCAGACGGATGGACAGTCCGAGTGCACTATTCAGATTTTAGAGGATATGCTTCGTGCGTGCGCGATTGAGTTTGGAGGGTTATGGGACCACTTCTTGCTACTGGCGAAGTTTTCTTATAACAACAACTATCGGTTCAACATTCAGATGGCGCCGTATGAGGCCTTATATCGTAGGAGATGTAGATCTCCGGTGGGTCGATTTGTGCCGGGCGAGTCCAGATTATTGGGTACAAAGATGGTTCAGGATGCGATGGACAAGGTCAAAGTGATTCAAGATAGACTTCGTGCACTCCCAGTCCACGCAAAAGAGTTATGCGGATAAGAAGGTTCGTGATGTGGCATTTATGGTCGGCGAGCGGGTTCTGCTTCGGGTCTCGCCTATGAAGGGCGCCATGAGATTTGGAAAGAAAGGGAAGCTGAGTTCAAGATTTATTGGGCCATTTGAGGTTTTGAGGTGAGTGGGGGAGGTTGCTTATGAGCTTGCCTTACCTCCCAGCCTAGCCGGAGTTTATCTAGTGTTTCATGTTTCTATGCTCCAGAGATATCATGGTGACCTGTTGTGAGCACGTGATTTTTGCCCTACATGAGAATTATTCCCAAAAAATTCAAAAATAAAATGGTTTTGTGTTGTGCGTGATTTTGTGATTTTTGTGTTATTTTTCTCTTATTATTTGCGTTTATGTGTGCATGTTTGGATTAAATAAATAAAAAATACAAAATAGGTTACATTGGAATTTGGAGTTTAATTTTTGAGTTGGGTAGTAAATTATTTATCTTAAAGAATAAAAGAATAATGAATATTCTGCATTTTTTAATTAGTGTTAAATTTTTGTATTTTCTGTTAATTTTTTATTTTATTATGTGTGATAATTTTTATTAAGCATTAATTAGTATTTGTGCGTTAATTGGGATTTCATAATTTGCATTCGGATTTTTGGTTTACATTTGGAAATTAATTTAGGAATTCAATCAAAGAAAAGGGAAGATATTGGAAATAAAAGACCGGGCCAGCCCAAACTTGACCAATAACAAGCCCAATTGCCCGGTCTAAAGCCCCTTGTCCAGCCCCATCGAAACGGCGTAGTATAATAACAAAACTACGTCGTTTCATGATCAATCCATCTCATCCGTTCAACCTATGCCAATCCGACGGTTGATTTCCCATCTACCCTACCCGATTAAACAACCCAATCCATTACTTTTCTCGACTGGCCCGACTTAAACCCAAAACGACACCATTCCTTTGCAACTAATTAATCCTAGCCGTCGATCCCACTTGATCGGACGGCCAGGATCTAATCCCCACTTAAGTATATATTCTTAGTCTCACACCCCACGCCCCGTAGCCACACCCGACATTCTTCACCCTCCATCGTCTCTATCAGAGACAAGAGCCAAACCCTAGCCGCCGCCTCTTTTCACCTCCACCCAAAACCCGGCGGCAACGACGCCTCCGGCCACCAAACTAATACCCTTGAACCACCTAGCCACCCTCAAGCCTAATATACTAACTATTTGCCTCGAATCAACTTACATGGTCTCGAATCTTCTTTTGAAGGTTTGAACAAACTTGAAACCAACCCCAATCAAGTCCGAACTCACCCCAAACACTCCCCTGACCTCCCTAATCACCAAACCCCCCTTAGTTTGACTTGAATCCCACTAGAAATTGTCAAGCCCCAAAACCGAGGTTCAAGAACCCTAGAATTCGAATTAGGGATTTTCGTCTAAATTCAAAGGGAAATTGGGGTCTAATAGACCTTAATTGGATTGTTTTCGTTTGAAAAACATTTCAATTAAGGTCCGTTCGACCTCGAATACCAATTTTCAAGCCAAGTCCGTTTGTTTCCCAATGCCAAGTTTCTCCTCTTAAGGTATTTCTTTTCTTTTTCTTTTCTTACTTACTTATTTGTACTTGTTGTTTAGTATAGTTGTTTTATAGTTTTCATTTGTTGTTAATTCTTCGGATTTTTATTCTTTCTGTTTCTTCCCTTGAAGACCTTTTATGTGGTCAATTGTTTGTTTCTGTTCGATTATATGATTGTGTTTGTTATTGAGTGTGCGTATTCGATTCGATTATTGAAGTCGAATAATATTTCTACACTATCTTGTTTCTGCCGAAATGCTGTGAATCGAAAGTTTATTCGTCGACTGTGTGTTATCGATTATAGATGTTGTAATCAACTAATCGAATGACGTCGATTTACTTTTGTAGGTCTGCTTGTTAGAACAGTAAGACAGTGATTCTCTTGATAGTGATTAATTCCCTATTGATTCACTGTTAATTTGAAGATTGAATCATTTGTGTTTGAATTAGAAATGAATTGGTTATAGCTAAATTAAACTTAGTTGCATAAGGAATTTCAGAATTAGTAGACTGCCACTTTTGAGCACATGTTGAGCCATTAGGACATGTCTTAGTTGAACTACACCATGTCAATGACACAGAGTAGTGAAGGCCAGGAAATAGTCCTAATTTAATATGCACATGAGATAGGTTGTTGAAACTTGCTGGACAGTAGTGCTTTCCATTTTCTGTTATGCTTTTAGGATTTGTTTAGTTATAGAACCCACCCCTAGACAAATTTGAGTGGAGGAATCAGAGAATATCAGTTTAATAATGAGTTTTGTTTAAGTTTTGCTATGTGTTTTAAAAGTTGTAAAATCAGAACAAGCATGGGGGAAATGATTTAAAAGTTAAAGGTGCACATGTGCTAAGGAGAGAGCCAGTGAGTTTGATTATTCAGGAAGTATAAAGTTCTGTTTAAGTTGGCTATAAAAGGGGGATAAAAAACAGATTGAAAAAAAACACAGAGAGAAGAAGAATCACTGAAAAACAGAGAGAGCAAAGGAGAGAATACACACACACAGACAGAACCTCCCAAAGAGAGCTTCAAATAGAGAATTTTAAGACCTTTAGAAGTAGAGAGAGTCTTACTGCTTCATTACTTGAAGTAACTTGTCAAAATCTCAGTCAGTTGGTCGAGCTCCCTGAGTATCATAAACAATTTTAGGTTTCTCTACTTCAAGTTTCAGAGGTCACTTTTGAGAGATTTTATTCAGTTAGAGAGGGACTTAAAAATCAGTTTCCAAAGCTTAAAAACTGGATAGCTTGGTCAATCTTTAAACAACATTGTGAGAGTCTTTGAGAGTTTCTTTTGAAAGACAGTCTATTTTGGAATTAATTTTTGAAGATTAAAGTCTATTCCTAAGAGTTTAAAAGATCAGCTTTATAGTAGAATCTTGTCTTGACTCAAGCTCGGTTGAGTCTATTTGTGGTGATATTGGTTGTTGCTGTTTGGTTTTCTTCACAAACTTTCTAGGCTGTGTTTGTGGCTGTTTGGAATTTCAAATCACTGCTGTGAACTGCTATTATACTGTTGCTGGTATTTACTGTTGCTGCTGATCTTTCTTCTGCTTCATTTCTGTTCCATTCCAGGTACACATTCCTTGGGCTTGTCTACTCTTGAACTAGAAATGAAATGAAAGGCCACTTTGAATCCTGTCATTGAAGCCATTACATAAGTGATTTTGTTATTTATTTGTTAATTTAAGGACTGTTAGGTGAAATAGAAATTGCGTTGTTAATCATTAAGGGTTTAAGAGTGCACATAGTCTTATATGCATGTTTAGTTCTTACTTTTAGCATGTACAAGTTGAAGGAAAACCTGTTAAGCTTGTATTGTCCATCATTGTAAACTTGATTTATTTTTAGACTATCGTTTTAGTTTTCGTTATGCTTAACTAGTTTCTATTATTGTTAGCATATATTTAGATCCGTGTAAGTAAAACTAGCCAATACATATTGGGATTTTCCTTGATATTTTAAATAGGTAATTTGTTAAAGTCAAGTAGTTTAAGCATGTTTAAGGTATTAATTTGATTGATGTTAATTATTAATGCAAGGTGTTTTGAATCATTTTCAAATTTCTTCATTTGACTTTCCCTTGAAATTGATTTGTACTTAAGCAAACAAGATAAGTTAGCCCGGGCTTTAGATGCCAATGTTAGGTCGATTTTAATCGCATAGTCTTGATTTCGCTAATTAACATCGGATTAAGGATAGTAAACAATCTTACTTTTAATAATTGGATCAAGGTGAATTATTTCTATTTCGCATATTTTGATCTATTTTCCGTTAGTTTATATATTTTCATTCAATCTCCGGCCATAAGTCAAAAAGCTAGGAAATAATACATCATTTGGTACGATTCTTTAATTGGAAATAATTTTAAGGGATACACTGTTAAATAAATTGATCTTTTTTTGGTTTAGTTTTACAATGGATTTAATCGGCATAGTTTCAAATAAGTAATCCGGATACCCTTTTTTTTTTGTTATTCACCTATCTGTCAAAAGTCCGAGTCTATGTTGTAATTAGTCTTTCTTTTGGTATGATTTCAAATTAATAGAGTGGTTTAAAAATTAATTACAGCATATAATTTATAAGCACGTATAAAATCAGGTATTTTTAGCCATTTATAATAATTGAAGCGACCGTGCTGGAACCACGGGATCCGGGGGTGCCTAACACCTTCCCTCGGGTCAACAGAATTCCTTACTTAGAATTTCTGGTTCGCGGACTTCATTTGGAAAGTCGAAAATTTCCTCGATTCGGGATTTAAATAAATCGGTGACTTGGGACACCTTAATTTATTCCAAGTGGCGACTTCTGAAATAAATAAATAATCCCATTTCGAATATTGTCACTTAAATTGGAAAAACTCCCTTGTACGTTTATCCCTCGGGGTAAGCGCGCCAAAAGGAGGTGTGACAGCTCTGGCGACTCTGTTGGGGACACAAACCCAAAACCACGGGTTCAGGATTTAAGAATTCGAGCTTTGAATAATTGTTGTATTTGGCTTATTATCTGATTTTATTATATGTTTGTATTTATTGTGCTAAATGTTGCTTTTACCGCTTTGATGTTTTGTGAATTGTATATAAATTGTGTCGATACCCATTTTTCTTCTTCTGAGTCTTTTGAAATATAATATCGGGCATTTGCTGGACATAGCCCATTTTTCTCAAGATAGCCGTGGTGCTTGGCACCCGGTGAAGGATTTGTAGTCACACATGTTTAGGCGGAGAGTTTTGTCAATTAAGCCGGAAAGCCATGCTACCGGTGCACTGACACTCTTCGGCTCGAGTTGTCCGCTCGAGTTAAAGCTGGTCTAGACACTTTTCCAACAAGATGATGACTTAGAATAACAAAACCTTATGCCGGATCCCCGATAGAAACATTTTTTTACATCATGTGCATATTTGACTTAGGAGGCTCAACACAGGGGTTAGGCCTGTCTAGGACAGGTGTACCTGAAACAAAAGACCAACTTGTTGCATCTTTCTCTGTGCATTTATTTGTTTCGATCTTACATGCCGACCGGTTTGTTATTAACAAAAAAAAGAGGGTAAGAAGTGGAAAATGTCAATCAAATTAATTTTATGGAAAATGAGATGCTTTTCTTAGAAAATAATTTTTGAAAAAAAATGAAAAAAAAAAACAAAATGAAAGAAAAAGAATCTCCGAATAAATTTTGTTAATTTTAAATAGTTAGTTTCTTTAAAAAAATTCCTTTTTTTGAAAAAAAAAATTCCAAATAAATTTTCTTAATTTTATGAAAAATAGTTTAGTTTCTTTGAAAATAATTTTTGAAAATGCAAAATTTCCAAATAAATTTTCTTAGTTCCTTTGAAAATAATTTTTTGAAAAAATGCAAAAAAAAAAATCGATAAAATTTGTTGATTTTATTAAAGAAAGGTTAGTTTCTCTGAAAACAATTGGTTTTAGAAATGCTGTTTAAAAATAGTTTATTTTCTTTTCTTAAAATGATTTAGTTCTTTTATTTTCGAACTACGCAAGTTTGATTCTCACCGAACGTGAGATACGTAGGCAACCCATATCGGGCTCAACTAATACTGCTTTTTTAAAAATTTAAAAAAAAACAATAATAATAATAATAAGGAAATTTTTGCAAAAATAGCCAAACGCTTCAAAAGAGGCGCTGGAGGACTAATTTCGCAAAAGCGGAATATAGACATCACACTGGTATCATGTTATACAACCTTCAAATCTTCTTCAAGTTCTGAAAGGCCGTATTAACAAGATTCGTTTTTTTTTAATAAAAACAAATTTGAAAAAAAGAAAAATCTTAAGTTTCATTTTTACCTTTTCTAGGATCAGCATGACTTCATCGCAAAGAATCGGCCAGAAAAGGGCGAGAGATGAAATGCCACCCATGTTCGTGGTCCAGGACAAAACCCCGGGTCAGCTCTGTAAATGGTGGGCTTGTTTTTCGGCTTGGGAAAGAAATCAAGTCCACAAGCACCTCAAGTTTCTTCCGGACATTATAATGATAAAACCGGACAAAAATATGATCAGAGCTTTAGTGAGTTTTTGGGACTCAACAAGCAATGTTTTCGGATTTCGGGACTGCGAAATGACACCCACTTTGGAAGAACTGGGCGGACTCACAGGGCTTGGGAGAGATTTGCACAAAAAGAGACCCGCAGCTCCTAGGCAAATGGGTGTGAATAATTTTTTGAAGAAGTTATGTCTCCGAAGAGTTCCCAGGGGTTGTTTTGAAAACGGTTGGGTGCCACTGGAGTATCTCTATGACAGATTTGGTGATAAGAAAGGGTTCGAGAAATTATCAAACACTGAATTTGTTAACCAGTTGAATTATGACGCCTGGGGAGACTTAAGAATCTACGCCTTTATGATCGCTTTTTTGGGAACCATGGTTTTTCCCGAACGTGGCGGACGCATCAGAATCCGTTTGGCTGCGGTGGTCTCATATTTACAGAGTAACGAAGAACACACTATTCTTCCTATGATCCTAGGAGACATCTTTCGGGCCTTAACTCGGTGCCAAGAAGGACATGATTATTTTGAAGGTTGTAATATTTTATTACAAATGTGGTTTGTAGAGCATCTCTATCATCACCCAATTGTGATAGACTTCAACGCGGACTGGCTTAATTACATTCGTTGTCATACGAACAGAGCCGTCCGTTGTAACCTTCGAGAAGATTTAAGGACTTGGCAAGAAATTCTCAACTCTTTGAGAGCAGATCGACTTACCTGGAATTATTATTGGTTCCCTTCCGCTAAAATCATGCACATATCGACATATCGCCCATTCTACATACTAATGGGCTTCAGGGGTTTCCAACCATATGCCCCGCTACGTGTCATGCGGCAGTTGGGTAGAGAATAGAAAAAGCCCCCGATTGAAGATATGCGATCATTTACATGGGAATTCATGACGGAGGAGCCCCCAAGAGAGAATTATGCACAAAAGGTATGTTTCGGTAGTCAACTCTCTGACATCGATGAAATGGTTGCCGATCGAGAACGGGGAGAAGTGAGCCTCGCATATCTTGAATGGTTCCACAACCAATCAATGCCCGAGCAAAGGTCAGAAAGGTCGGTAAAGTATGCCGTCGATCGGGAGAAAGAGATAGAAACCAGAGTTAGGGAGGCTAAGCATGAGATAGCGCGAGATTTCCGATCTTGCATTAACACTTTAAAAGAAGACAAGGGAATTCTGGAAGCTGCCATGGACATACAACAGGCTGATTTCGATCGGGAAAGGGCCAGTTGGGAGCAGGAAAGAGAAGCACTCCGAACTCAAATTCAAGAGATGCAATTGACCGCAGAAAGGTCAAGGAGAAGTCGGAATGATGAGATGCTTATAAACGATTTGGAAAGGAAAGCCTTTGAACACCAGGAAGACTTGGAGAAGGCAAAAGTGGCTTTGGTTGCAATCCGGACAAAATGGAAGAGAGCAGCCCACCAAGAAGCACTCCGTCTACAACAAGTAGAGAAAGATTATGGGGCAATCATCGTTGATTTAAGAAAATCAAATGCCGCTTTTAGAGAGAAAATTCTCAGGCAAGTCCGGGATGCCAAAGCAGATAGAGACCGTTGCCACAACTTAATGGCACGGATGGAAATACAAATAGATAGGATTTTGGACCAAGTCTCCGGTAATGCTCAAGTATTAGGGGCAAAGAACCGACACATAGGGCAACTGCTTAGAGAAAAAGACATGATCCGGGCCAGGATCAATAAAATCGGGCACTACATCACTATAAGATGCCTGACCTGTGAACAAGTACCCCGGCCTACCCTCTTCTCTTCAATCATGGAATGTGTCCACCAAGTCATGGTAGAGTTGGGGAGTTTACAGAGAGATCTTACACCGAGAACCGCAGCAAGGCCAAACAACGCCCCCGGGCGCAAAGATTCGAGGCGTTGGAACATGCTTAGAAAAGTCTGTTATTTTTAGAGTCTGTTTGTCCTTTTAAAGTTTTCCTCCATTGTTGTCATTTTGCAAAGCATTTCAAGTTTGAAATTTATGAAATAAAATTCAAAAAATATTTCATTCGTATCTTATGTTTATTGGTTCCGAACTACGCCCGGTCTGATTCATGCGGGGACATGATACGTAGGCAATCCACATAAGATTCGACCATCACTAAAAAAAGAAAAGGAAAAAAATTGGAAAAGTTAAAAGAAAAGAGGATTGATAGAGGATGAAAGCAAAGGAAAATACAAACCGGAATGACGCATCGCAATCAAATACATGTAGCAACTCAATCATCTATATAAGTGCATCATACCCAACGTGAGATTACTTATCTGTTATGTTGTTTCAGACTAACCGTTTGTTGCCAAACTTCAGGTTTTAGTAAAGAGTGGTTGATTTTGTGGTAATCTGGCATCACATTCGTACTTCACAAGGTCCAAAGGAAAACTTCAGCAGCCGAAAGTACTCATCCCTATTTCACTAGGTCAAAAAGAGGTGCCAACATGTCTTCAGAAGTCCCCCTATCAACCATTCCCGTTTCGGAAGAAAGCTCCTTGACAACCA
This sequence comes from Nicotiana noctiflora, assembly GCA_032618575.1. Lineage (NCBI taxonomy): Eukaryota > Viridiplantae > Streptophyta > Magnoliopsida > Solanales > Solanaceae > Nicotiana > Nicotiana noctiflora. The sequence goes on from JASVEL010003929.1 coordinate 92,261, forward strand.
TCCCGGCTACTGAGTCAGCAGCTTTGGAGGATAATAGAATTTTGCGCTGCCACATGCTCGAGATGTTAGATGATTGGAATAACGGGAAAGAGCCCCCAAGTCTGATCCCTGGGTTCCCTGAAATTCTTCTCAAATCAAGTGGGATTTCCAATACACCCACCAATTACCCACCTACTCTGTTTGGGTATTCTAATGTCACAACCCTCTCCGAATCACCCTCCACTTCCTATCCTCGGGTGTCAGTTGGTTTGCCAGTTCCAAACGGCGCATCCCACCACACATACTTCTTTCTTTGATTCCTCGTCCTTTACATTCCCGGCACCACCCTTACACGGGATCCTACCCAGGTTGCCGCTAATATATATCCTCAACCACCTCAATATGAGCTCCTACCAAGCCAAAATCCAAAAGCTCCCAAGCAGGACGAAATGGCAAAAATAATGAGAAGCTTGGAACAGAGCCTGAAAAACATGCAAGGTCTGAGCGGGCAGAAAAGTGTATCTTACGCCGATTTATGCATGTTCCCGCATGTACATTTGTCGTCAGGCTTTAAGACGCCAAAGTTCGAAACGTATGACGGGCATGGCGACCCCATTGCTTATCTAAAGAAATACTGCAATCAATTGCGAGGTGTCGGCGGCAGGGAAGCATTGCTGATGGCATACTTCGGAGAAAGTTTGATCGGGATAGCATCAGAATGGTACATGGATCAAGACATATCTCGATGGCACATCTAGGACGATCTGGCCAGAGATTTTGTGAAACAATTCCAATACAACATCGACATTGCGCCAGACAGGAATTCCTTATCGAACTTAAAGAAGAAGCCCTCAGAAAGCTTCAGAGAATATGCTATCAAATGGCGAGAGCAAGCATCCAGGGTGAAACCCCCTATGGACGAAATCGACATGGTCACGACTTTTCTCCAAGCTCAAGAGCCGGACTATTTTCAAAATATGATGTCGGTGATGGGAAAACCTTTCGCCGAAGCAATCACGATTGGATAAATGGTGGAAAACAGCTTAAAAACGGGTCGAATTTTGAGTCAAGCGGCCATTCGGGCAACTTCCCAAGCCATCCAAGGCGGGTCTGGAGGGATGCCCAGAGGAAAAAAGAAGGAGGAAACTGTCATGGCGGCAGTAGAAGATAGAAGATATCGAACCTCAAGGCAGGTATTCTCCGAAAGGGCCCCCCAGCATTACTATTCACACCACAGCATGACCTATGCTCCTCCGCCTCCACCCTACGCAGTCATGAACGTTCAACCTTTTGCGCGACCGCAGCCACCAGCCAATAGAAATCCACCTCCATTCCAAAGAAACCAACCTCCTTACCCAAACCAATACAACCCCCGACCAAATAACCCCCGCCACCGTGAGCCACCCAAAATGAGCTTTACACCGATTGGGGAGCCGTATTCCACTCTTTTTCCAAAACTCAGGCAAGAGAACCTATTGCAGCCCGTTCCACAGAACAGGCAGAATCCGGACTCTCCTACCTACCTACGAGGAATACACTGTGCCTATCATTCAGGTGGTTGAGGGACATAACACAGATAATTGTTGGACTTTGAAGAAGGCGGTGCAAGATCTGATCAATCAAGGGAGGATAGTCTTCGCAGATGAAGACATCCCAAATGTGACAAATAACCCATTGCCAGCCCACAACAACGGGCCAGTAATTGGGATGATTTGTAACGATAAGGAATTTGACCCAGCCTTAAAAGCAATAATTGCCATCGCCAACATAGAGAAGCGGCCTGATGTTACCCCGAAACAAGAGAAAGTGGAGAAAAAGGTTGAAGTTCCCGAGACTAGATCTGAAAAGATGATCGAATTGAAGGCATCGTCTCAAAAGAGTGGAGTTCTTTACCTCTCGCGAGGCCGAGTGGAAAGACCATTGTCAATAGGTGCCCCCAAGAAGTTCCACTTGAAGAGGGAAACAACAGTATATGTACCAAAGTGAACCTATGTGGCCCGAAAACCAGATGAACCCATGGTTATTGCACGTGTGCAACAAAAACCTATGACAGATCCATCCGTTGTACCTTGGAGCTACCAACGGACACTCGTTACACGCAAAGGAAAAGAGGTTGCAGGAGATTCATCTGGGAGCATCCTGGGGCAAAAGTACTTAAACACGCAGGAGGTAAATAATGCCACACAAAGGCGTTTCCCATCAAAAAAACCTGTAAGCGCTGAAGAGGCAGAGGTCTTTTTTC
>JASVEL010003930.1:0-91716 GCA_032618575.1 Nicotiana noctiflora
TTGCTTCCTCGAGCAAATTATGGGATATAATACTGCTGGGGGAGTCTCGAAGCCGTTGTTTCATTTTCCAACAACTGCTGGGGATGATACCAGGCTCGAAGATCACCCCATCGTGTCGTCTGGCCTTTCTCAAAACTATTCTGCTCGGAGCTGGTGTTTCCCGAAATCTTGTGTTGCTTTCTACCCTTATCCTCTGAGTCTTTGCTTTCAAGAAAATTTTCGCAACAGGAGAAAATTTTCTGCCCCAGTTTGATAAACTTCTGGACGGTATGCTTTTCGAACCCTCTTTTCCTGCTTTTAAATCAAAGAAAAATTGTTAGTTTCAAAATGCGGTGAGTGGTCGTGCCACTCTTGTTGGGGCCATTTTCTTTTCTCTTTCAGCTGCTTGGCCTCTCTCGAACTTTGAGGGCGACGTTGACGCTTGCCGGGGACGATGCTCTTTCCACGAACGACCTCTCATCTTTCCTTTTATTCCAATCTTTGGTTTGGTCCGACTCTTTTTAGCCGGTGATCTGTTGCGTGAAATCATCTTTCGGACGTGCCACATGTGTCCATCACACTTCATAATTCCCGCGAACCTTCCAATCAGCCGGTCGTCCCAATCTTGCTATCGTAACGACTTCTGCCTTATTGCCTCGTTCCACGCCTATTCATTTTCATTATACTGCTTTGGGAGACTTGGTAGTAAGCTTTGAAAAATCAATTTTCGAAAATGAAAGAAAAGAAAAGGATACTGACCGCAAAGAAGAAGCGAAAAACTTTTCTGAACTCAAAAATAGGAAAACTTATCTGAATGTATGACTGATCCAATGGTTATGCCGCGCCTTTGAGATTAAACTACCCAGTCTATTCATGTCAATCACTTTCTGATGCCGCGTTCTGCTAGAGGTAAACGGATGTCCAAACCTTGTCTCATGCAGACATCTTGTAACCATCTCGTCCTGTCACCTCACAGTGCTCTTCAAAGGGTTTTCACTAATGAGATTCTCTCATTTCTCTCTATCTCCCGTCGCCTTAAGGTGCCCGTAAAGGTTTTCACCGCAAGACTCTCTCATTTTACTTCTCTCAACTTCCTTCGCCTTAAGGTGCCCGCGAGGGTTTTCACCGTTAAGACTCTCTCATTTATGCTTTCTTTCCCTGCGTCGGGGTATCACCCACGAGATTCCCTCTAGAGCGTTATACCCTTTCGGCTTGTGCATCCTGGATTCGATCGAGGGTCGGGATGTCACTTTTGGCTTTCATTCACATGATTTGGCATTTCTCAAATACTGATCGAGAGGTCTTTCTGGTCCTTAATGTGGTTTCTGCGCATGAGGCTAAAGAAAGGGGTTTAACCTCAACGGTTAGCTCGTTACAACTTTCGGAATCCGCACTATCTTTCAAACAAAACAATGACTTCTGCCCCAGTTTTGTTGCTTGGGGATCTTTGACTTTTATTTTATTATGACCGAGCCGTGTGGCGCCTACGTATCCTTCTTGAGGAATCAGGTCGAACGTAGTTCACTTTTTCTTGTATTTTTTCTTTGTTTCTTTTTCTATTTTGCTACATATCTTCCTTGGTGATTCCGAAAGAGGGTATATGAAAGAATAATTAAGGCTCAAAGGGGAAACAAAGGTTAAAGTGTTTGGGTAGTAGAAAAATTGCCTCTGTCATTTCATTCTCCGAAAAATGCCAAATACACACAAACGAAACCAAACGTTGACAAATGCATTAAAGAATTACACATAATATCTCTTGACTGCATCAGAATTGATAGCCATATCGGTGCATCTTCCCTCAACATCAGTTAGGCATAGAGCGCCGTTGGATAATACTCTAGTCACCACAAATGGTCCCTGCCAATTTGGAGCGAACTTGCCTTTCGCTTCGGCCTGATGTGGTAGAACTCTCCTCAGCACATGCTGTCCCACTTCAAATTTCCTGGGACGTACCTTCTTGTTATATGCTCTCGCCATTCTCTTTTGATACAATTGGCCGTGACATACTGCTGTCAATCTCTTTTCGTCGATCAAGCTCAATTGCTCTAATCGGGTTTTGACCCATTCATCATCGTCAATCTCAGCTTCAGCGACAATTCGGAGGGATGGGATCTCAACTTCTGCGGGTATTACTGCTTCAGTCCCGTATACTAACAAGTAAGGAGTTGCACCTACCGAAGTCCGGACGGTAGTGCGATAACCCAACAACGCAAATGGTAACTTTTCATGCCACCTGCCTAGACCCTTCTACCATCTTCCTCAATATCTTCTTTATGTTCTTGTTTGCCGCCTCGACCGCACCATTTGCTTTTGGGCGATACGGTGTGGAATTTCGATGTGTAATCTTGAACTGTTGACATACTTCTTTCATCAATCCACTGTTAAGATTGGCATCGTTATCCGTGATGATTATCTTTGGAATTCCAAACCTGCAGATGATGTGGGAGTGCACGAAATCCACCACCGCCTTCTTGGTCACTGATTTGAATGTTTTGGCCTCTACCCACTTGGTAAAATAATCGATCGTCACCAGAATGAACCTGTGACCATTGGAAGCCGCAGGCTCTATAGGTCCGATAACATCCATGCCCCATGCAACAAACGGCCATGGTGCTGACATTGTGTGCAATTCAGTTGGCGGAGAATGAATCAAGTCTCCGTGTATCTGACACTGATGGCATCTTCGCACGAAACTTATACAATCACGCTCCATCGTGAGCCAGTAATATCCTGCTCTAAGAATCTTCTTTGCCAATACGTATCCGCTCATGTGTGGTCCGCAAACTCCCGAGTGTATATCTGTCATCACTGTTGTGGCTTGACTTGCATCTATACATCTTAACAATCCCAAGTCTGGGGTCCTTTTGTACAACACCCCTCCACTAAGGAAAATCCGTTCGCCAACCGCCGAATAGCTCGCTTTTGATCTCCAGTTGCTTGCTCTGGGTATACTCCTAACCTGAGGTATTCCTTGACATCATGAAACCACGGCTCACCATCCACCTCTTCCTCTATCACATTACAATAAGCATGTTGATTCCGGACCTGGATATGCAACGGATCGACACGAACCTTGTCCGGGTGATGTAGCATCGATGCTAAAGTAGCCAACGCGTCGGCAACCTCATTATGCATCCTTGGGATGTGCCTGAATTCTACCGATCGAAAGCGTTTGGTCAAATCATGCAAACACCGACGATATGGGATAAGCTTTAAATCTCTGGTTTCCCATTCTCCCTGAATCTGATGTACCAGAAGGTCCGAGTCCCCCAAGACCAAGACGTCCCGTACATCCATGTCCACCGCTAATCGCAACCCCAAGATACATGCCTCGTACTCGGCCATATTATTGGTACAGTGAAAACGCAGTTGAGCAATAACAGGATAATGATGTCCTGTTTCAGATATGAGCACAGCCCCTACTCCGACTCCTTTTGCGTTCGCCGCTCCGTCGAAGAAGAGCTTCCACCCCGGATCCTTGGTTAGTTCTAACCCCTCAATTTGCAACACCTCTTCGTCTGGAAAATACGTCCTCAAAGGTTCGTATTCGTCATCAACGGGATTTTCAGCTAAGTGATCGGCCCGGGCTTGAGCTTTCATAGCCGTCCTTGTCACGTATATGATGTCGAACTCCGTAAGTAATATTTGCCATTTTGCTAACCTCCCTGTAGGCATAGGTTTCTGGAAAATATACTTCAACGGATCCAAACGCGAAATGAGGTAAGTGGTGTAAGAAGACAAATAGTGTTTCAGCTTTTGGGCTACCCAAGTCAAAGCGCAACATGTCTTTTCCAGATGAGTGTACTTGACCTCGTGGACTGTGAATTTCTTACTGAGGTAGTAAATGGCCCGTTCCTTCCTGCCAGTAAGATCATGCTGCCCCAGTACGCAGCCGAACGAATTCTCCAAAACCGTCAGATAAAGAATCAGGGGTCTACCCGGTTCAGGCGGAACTAGTACGGGTGGGTTTGACAGATACCCTTTGATTTGGTCAAACACTTCCTGACATTCTATCGTCCATTCTATCGCAGCGTCTTTCTTCAATAGACGGAATATGGGTTCGCAGGTTGCTGTAAGCTGAGCAATAAACCTACTGATGTAATTTAACCTTCCCAACGAACTCATTACCTCTGTTTTATTCTTTGGCGGGGCTAACTCCTGAATGGACTTGATTTTGGATGGGTCCAACTCAATGCCCCGTCGGCTGACGATGAATCCTAGCAACTTTCCTGATGGAACTCCGAATGCACATTTGGCCGGATTGAGCTTGATGTCGTACCTTCGAAGTCTTTGAAAGAACTTCCTGAGGTCAGCAACATGGTCTTCTTGACGTCTGGATTTTCACGATCACATCATCCACGTACACTTCAATTTCCTTGTGTATCATGTCATGGAATACCGTAGTCATCGCCCTCATATATGTTGCTCCCGCATTCTTCAAACCAAACGGCATCACTCGGTAGCAATAAGTCCCCCACGGTGTGATAAAAGCCGTCTTTTCTGCGTCCTCTTCATCCATCAAAATCTGATGATATCCCGCATAACAGTCCACAAAGGATCCGATTTCGCGTCCGGCGCAATTATCAATCAGGATATGGATATTGGGAAGCGGGAAATTATCCTTAGGACTCGCCTTGTTGAGATTGCGATAGTCCACGCATACTCTGATCTTTCCGTCTTTCTTTGGCACCGGTACTACGTTAGCCAACCATTCAGGGTATCGAGTGACACGAATGACTTTCGCCTGCAACTGCTTGGTTACTTCCTCCTTGATCTTCACACTCATCTCCGTCTTGAATTTCCGCAGTTTTTGCTTGACGGGAGGATATGCCGGATCAGTGGGTAATTTATGAACCACTAGATCAGTGCTGAGTCTCGGCATGTCGTCGTACGACCATGCGAAAATGTCTTTAAACTCCATGAGTGTTTTGATCAACTCTTCTCTCAGGTTGGGTTCAATATGGACATTTATTCTGGTTTCTTTGACTTCATCCGCGATCCCCAGATTAACGGCCTCAGTATCATTTAAATTTGGTTTGGGTTTTTCCTCGAAGTGACTTAATTCTTCACCGATTTCTTCTACGGCTTCATCATCGCCGTATTCCGACTCACTCTCGTCACTTCTTATTTCATGCGTTATTATTTCCAAACCCGATTGACTTTCTAGACTGGGTTGATTAATCTTTAAGCACGCCATATCATTAAGATCAGTTGAAAGAAGGCTGTTCAGAAAAGTAAAAAGAAGGAAAAATAAACAAAATTAGACACGAAGGGAATCAAATTTCATTAAATGGGAACTGTACAAGGAAAAACAAACTGCGAACTTAAATCAAAATGAACTAAAACAACTGGATTTTACTCCGGGGACAATCCCCAACACAAAATTTCGAAAGAAAATAATCCAAGACAAACTACCAAGACTCCTTCCGGACAGGGAGGGGAGTAGCCTTCCAATTATTCAGTTTTGCCTTTGGTCCCACAAACTGTATCTCGGCATGGCTGGATCCTTCACCATCCTCGAGCATACATACATCTGCGAATAGGTCCTCGAACTTCCTTAAGAACTCTTCGTCCGGCCTAATCGTAGGACCGGGAATCTTTGTCGTCGGATGTCCTCTTACTCCAGACCTGACGAAAGATTGGGAAAGGCGTGGAATAGGCTTCGGGAGCACCCATGTCTTCTGCTTACTCCTCTTTGCTCGCCGGATGTCCTCCGATGTTGGCTGGAATCCCAAGCCGAAGGTTCCCAAGTTTTCGACCACTGATACCGGTTGTATGATTCCTTGCAGAGATGCACCTAGACCTTTGCCGGGTATGAAACCATGTCTCAACATTTCATGCGCCACCATGACATCCGCAGTAATTGTTCTGTCATTGGGAATGCATTCCCCTTCTGGAACTCGGTTGGCGGATACCACATCGCAGACCTGATACACCCACGGCCCAACATCTTCTTCTGTCTCAACAAAGGGGATGATGGTGCCTGATTGTAGATCATTTTCTCCATGGACGACGATCTCCTGTTGGTCCCACTCAAACTTGACGAGTTGGTGTAAGCTGGATGGAACTGCTCTTGCGGCATGGATCCATGGTCGCCCTATCAGGAGGTTATGTGACACCACCATGTCCAGCACCTGGAATTCCATAGTGAACTCCACCGGCCCAATTGTCAAGATTAGCACTATGTCACCAACCGACGCTTTGCCTCCTCCGTCAAACCCTCGAACACATATGTTGTTCTTGCGTATCCTGCCGATGTCCACTTTCAACTTGTCCAGTGTAGAGAGAGGACAAATGTTAGCACTGGACCCATTATCGACAAGGACTTTGGTAACCACCGCCTCCTCACACTTCACCGTAAGATATAAAGCCTTGTTGTGCTCGGTGCCTTCCTCGGGCAACTCATCATCGGTGAAGGTGATCCGATTTGCTTCGAAGATCCTATTGGTGATCTTCTCCAAATGGCTCACTGAGATTTTATCCGGTACATGTGCCTCATTCAGGACTTTCATCAATGCTTGCCGATGTTCTTCGGAATGTATCAGCAAGGATAGCAATGATATTTGCGCCGGAGTCTTCTTCAACTGCTCTAAGACAGAGTAGTCATGCAGCTTCATCTTTTTCAAGAATTCTTCCGCCTCTTCATCAGTTACCGGCTTTTTCAATGCTGCCGGAGTGGTCTTCCTCAATTCCGCAGGGGCAAAACATCTCCCCGAGCGGGTCAACCCTTGCGCTTCACAAACTTCCTCTTTCACTTCCTTTCCTTTGTAGGTCGTTGTAATCCGAGCATAATTCCATGGAACAGCCCGGCTATCCGTTATTGGCAACTCTATTGCTGGCCGGATGATGAAAGGATCCATTCGAACGCCTGCTACTGTCAAGATGGGCTTGATTGCTGCCCCTGGTACAACTATCTTTGCTTCCCTCGGCCTCACCGGTACTCCGCTCACACTTCCCTTTCCTGCTTCCGACCCTCCTGGTATGTCCTTCTTGCAACTGGGCGACTCATCAAGGCTTGGCCCTCTTCTCATTCCTACCCCGCTAGACTTGATCATCATTACAGTCTGAGAGGCTTTCTCCTTTCCTTCTTCTGCCCGTACCAACTCGATCATGTTGGTCTCATGATGAGTTGGAAGCGGGTTTTGGTTGATGTTGGGCTCTGTTGGAGTCTGGACCTCAATCCTGCGAGTGTCGATGAGCTCTTGGATGGCTGTTTTCAACCTCCAACACTTTTCCGTGTCGTGTCCCGGACATCCTGAGCAATATGCACAATTTACCGAATGGTCCAGGTTCTTCGGAAGAGGGTTTGGCAGCTTAGCTTCAACCGGATTCAGCAACCCTACTTGCTTTAACCGGTGGAACAGACTGGTGTAAGATTCCCCCAAGGGAGTGAAATTCTTCGGCCTTGGCGCCCTGTCGCCCCTGAATGCCTGGTTCGGACGTAAACTTGCGCCCGAGGGGTTTCTGTAAGCTCTTGGGGGTGGATGATTGTTCTGCGGGTTTGGTGCACACCACGGTGCATGGACGGGAGGTGCAGAATAGGACTGTGCGTGGTGGACAGTAAAATGGGGATCGGGTGCGGGATAGTAATGTTGCGGGTGGTTATATGGATTGTGGGAGTAGTTTTGGTGGTGAGGCTGGGGTGGGCTATATTGGGGTGCAGGGCCTCTATTTCTGAACCATGCCCCGAACTCGACTGCCGCGACTTCCTCTTTCCTCTTTTTCCCAAGTACTCCTCCAGTACCACTTTGGATAGCCTGAGTGGTGGCTTTCAATGCCGAGTAGCTCATGATCTTGTTGGCCTTCAAACCTTCCTCGATCATACCCCCCATTTTTATCACCTCAGTGTATGATTTGCCTACGGACGTCACCAGATGTCCGAAATAGGTTGGCTCTAATGTCTGTAAGAAGTAATCCACCATCTCGCTCTCTCTTATCGGCGGATCTACCCTGGCTGCCTGTTCCCTCCAGCGGAAACCAAATTCCCTGAAGCTTTCCGCGGGCTTCTTCTCTAATTTTAGCAATGATAGGCGGTCGGGAATATTTCAAGATTGTACTGGAACTGGCCGATAAAAGCTTGAGCCAAATCATCCCACGTAAACCATCTACTGGGATCCTGTCTAGTGTACCACTCCAACGCAGATCCTCCCAAACTCTGACCAAAGTAAGCTATCGGAATTTCGTCCCGTCCTCCAGCTCCTTGCATTTTACTGCAAAACCCTCGCAGGTGGGCCACTGGGTCACCATGCCCCTCGTATAGGTCGAATTTGGGCATTTTAAACCCCGCTGGCAACTGGACGTCCGGAAATGGACACAGATCCTTATAGGCGACGCTGACCTGGTTGCCCAAACCGTGCATATTCCTGAAGGACTGCTCCAGGCTTTTAACTTTTTTGATAACTTCCTCGTGTTCCGAACTTTGGAAGTGCTTTTCCGGTTCTGCCGGATTATCCCAGTGAGGTGTATGTGATTGTGGTTCAGGAGCCCTGAAAGTAGGCTCCGGAGGATAGTAAGAGTTGTCATGGATCTGAACATATGGCTCGCTGGCCGGCCTTTGCAGAGGAGCAGGTGGAGGTGCCACAAAAACAGGGGTGACTGGAGGAGGATTTGGTTTGGCTGGTGGAATGTGGGTGGCATATGGGTTTTCCCCCTGAAAGTATGGATAGATCGGGGCGCTTGTCGAAGGATCGATGGGCGGATATTCCGGAGCCGAGGCGAGAGTAGGGCGGTTTGGTGAAGACTATTCCCTGGCCCAGGCCAGGTGCATCTCTGTTATCTGTTGTTTTAACCGGTCTACCTCTTCTTTCATGATTTGTAACTCTGCTTTTTCTTCCTCGAGACTCTTGCCAGAACTAGACATGCTTACTGTAATCGGTCCTTTGGATCTAGTACGGTAATGATGGCTGGCCAGTATATTCTGTCAAACCAACTGCTAAACTTTTCCGGCAATGCAACAAACTTGTTAGTTTACCGAGTTTGACAGATATGTTATAGCACGTTGGATGCAATGCACCTAACCAAATAACCCTTTCTACATGTACTCTTAACATGCGTCATTCCGGCCCTTTTTTCTTTTTCTTTTTCTTTTTCTTCTTTTTTTTTCTTTTTCGACTATCTTTGAAATCCTTATTGTTATTTAACCTTTGGATTCTTTTCCTTTCTTTTTAGTGGTGGTTGAATCTTATGTGGATTGCCTACGTATCACGTTCTCGCGTGAATCAGACCGAGCGTAGTTCTGGTAACAGGATTGTGGCAAAAATTCAGTAACTTTTATATCAACTAAAACCTTAAAGTTACAAAACAGGTCTTACAACATAAAAGGAATGCTTGACTCGAAAACGTAAAATAACATGCCAACTGGCTTGACCCAATATTTCAAAATACATTTTTAATCAAAAGTCTACTGCTCTAAAATTCCTGGGGGCCCGCGAGGCATCATTCGGCCTTGCCGCGGGCCTGGGTGTGAGGTCCTTGTGTAGTTCCCTTAACTCTTCCATGATCCGATGAACATAGCCCATAATTGAAGCAAAAAGGTCGGTGCGGGGCATTTGTTCACAAGCTAGGCACTTCATGGTGACATAGTGCCCGATTTCTCCAATTCTGTCCTTGATCATGTCCCTTTCTCTGAGTAGCCGCTCTATCTGCTGGTTTTTCGCCCCCAATCTTTGAGCGTTGTTGGTGACTTGGTCTAGGAGCCTGTCTATTTGTTCTTGCAGTCGAGCCATCAAATTGTGACAACGGTCGAGGTCTGTTCTAGCATCTTGGGCTTGCTTGAAAACCCGCTCCCTGAGGATAACATTTGCCTCCCTTAGACTAGTGATGGTCTCGGTGTAATCTTCTTCTATCCGTTGCAGGTGAAGTGCATGTTGATGTGCCTCCTTTTTCCAGCTAGCACGGACCCTCATTGTTTGGGCCTTTGATTCTTCCAATTCTCTTTGGACATCGGCAACTTGGCTTCTCAAACCCTTTATCAACTTTTCGTCTGCTCGACTCCTCGACTGTCTGTCAGCATCCCTTTTCATTTGCTGGATTTGAGCCCTCAAAAAGTCATTTTCTTGCGCCAACTTCTTTTTATCTCCTTCGTCGGCGGCGGCTTGCATATCCCTTTCAAATTGAAGATCTTGGACCCGTTGCTCTATCTTGCCAATCCTTGTTCTGTAAACCTCTTCCTTAGCCAACCAGTCCCATTGGTCTTGGGACGCTTCAGCAAATTCCCTGAGGTGAGGTCTTTTGGCTAGTCTTTCCCCCGATGTTTCTCCTTTGTACCAAGTAAGATATCTGGGTACAACCTCTCCTCTAGCTCGATCCTACACACAAGTGTTTGCCTCCAGATACTGGCATTTGCTCCAAATCTGGCGGACCCTTGCTTCTGTGAATTGACCATCGGGACCAATTTCAATAACCTGGGTACTCAGGTCTTCTTCTTTGGGTACTATCTGGCACCTTCCGAGCTGTCTCAACACCCGATGGGGCGCATAAGGTTGAATGCTTTTAAGTCCCATTAAGAGAAAGGGGAACCTAGCCGCTGGCATGTACACGATTCTGTCTATCTGTAACCAACCCAACGTCCATTGTATTTGACTTGCGCTGAGAGCCTGAAAGTATGCCCTCCATGCCAATGTTCCTTCAGGCAAGACGGCCCTATCAATCCTTGTATAGAATTCGCTTATGCAAGTTTTCTCAACCAACCCGTATCTCAAGAATTGGGTGCGGCGACACAGGTGCTCGATCATCCACATTTGTAGCAGTAAATTACAGCCTTCGAAAAAATCTCCCCCGGCTTTGCAGATTGTGAGGGCTCGATATATGTCCGATAGTATCATAGGAGCAAGAGTACTTTCGCTTTGGTCAAGCAAAGTACTGACGACTCCGGCTACCTTTATATCAATGTTCCCGTCTTTCCTCGGGAATACCACGAGTCCTAAAAAGGCTATCATGAAAGCAACTCGTCTGTGCTCCTCCCATTTCTGGCGATTACCCTTGCTGCATAATTTGTTTTCTGGGTCGTCGAAACCTCACGCATGACCGTACCTTTGATAGATGAAGTTTAAAGTACAAAACCCTCGTGCTAGATCCGGGTTACGTACCGTTCTGGCCGTCTTCAGTGAGTCTAAAAACCGGTGTACGGCGACAACCCTGGGGGCGATTAGATATTGATGCCCCAATGGTATATCAGTGTTTCCAATGTATCCGGTCATCTCCTCAACAGTTGGGGTGAGCTCGAAGTCCGAGAAGTGAAAGACATTGTGCGCGGAGTCCCAATATGTGACTAAGGCTCTTATGATGTCCCCACGAGGTTTTATTTCAAGCAGACCCGTGAGACCTTTCAAATACTTTTTAACCTCACCCTGCCCTTCTTGGCCTAGATCATTCCACCATAGCCGTATTTGTACCGGGATTTTAGTCATGAGTGAAAAGGGTTCATTTTGAATCGTGCTCATCCTGCACATTTATTTAAAGAAAACGATCATTTTGGCTGGCAATGATTTTTTTTCAAAATTTACAGATTTTGGTATATATTTTTGAAAAATGGCAAGTTGGACCCGACGGGGGTTGCCTACGTATCTCACCTCCGGTGAGAATCAAACTCGCGTAGTTCGGTCCGTCAAGACAAACTATTTCTTTTATTGACCGACAAAGAAAACACACTTTGTTAAGAAACACATTTTCCTTTATTGACCGACAAAGAAAACACATTTTGTTAAGAAACACATTTTCTTTTATTGACCGAAAAAAAAACACATTTCGTTAAGAAACCCATTGTCGGCAAAGTCAACCTTCCGTTGTCTCTTATTAACAAACTATTGATTTTGTTGGTAAGACCCATTTTTGTATTTTCTGAAAATATCTATTTACCCATACTGTTTCCTTTTGTTTTTCGTTTCTCCTCAGTATTTAAAAGCCGGTCAGCATGCAAGTTCGAATAAATGCTTGAAACAAACATGGCATAGCAAGATGGTCTTTCATTTCAGGTTGCCTGTCCTAGACGGACCCAACCCCTGTGTTGAGTCCCCTAAGTCAAATGCAACATGATGCAAATAAGCGTTCCTACTAGGGATCCGGCATGAAGTCACGTTATTCTAAGTTTAAAAACCTGGGTATGTGTTCTAGACTGTGTACCCAAGCGGACAACTCGGGCTGAGGAAGGAGCTCCTTTCCGGGAACCAAAAGGCCAACCGGCTTAGAAACTTTCCGAGCCTCTTCATTATTTCGGGTATGACACTAACAGAATAGGGAGTCTCAACCAGTGAGCACATCCCCGGGGGTGAGAAGTGAAGGGTTTGCGGCATAGTTTTATATACAGTTCACGTAATATCAAAGCGGTAAACATATAACAGTTTGTATGTACAGTGCAGCTAGTATCAAAGCGGTAGACATGTAGCACGTTAATTAAACATGTACTAAAATCAGATATAGACAAAACAACAATTTAACCGAGCTCGAATTCTTAAACCCTGAACCGAAGTTCTGGGTTAAACGTCCCCAGCAGAGTCGCCAGAGCTGTCACACCTCCTTTTTCCGCACCCGCGAGAGCGCAAGGGAGTTTTTCCAATTAAAGGACAATCGAAACGGGATTTATTTAATTAATTCAGAGTCGCCACTTGGAAGAATAATGGTGTCCCAAGTCACCGGTTTGATCCCGAACCGAGGAAAGGTTTGACTCTATATTACGGTCCGCGAACCAGAAATCCGGATAAGGAATTCTGTTAACCCGGGAGAAGGTGTTAGGCATTCCCGGGTTCCGTGGTTCTAGCGCGGTCGCTCAATCATCGTATTTGGCTAAATTATCTGATTCTAATACATGTTAAACCTATGTGCGAATTTTAACTTTTAACCGCTTCTGGTTATTGTTGTTTTCATAAGAATTGTGACGTCATGAAAATGTACTTCAGAGCACACCGTACCGGTACGCCTGTGGCCTTTAATACATTTTGACTTCGTCGAGACTTGGATTTGGGTCACATAAATGTGCACCCGGGTTTAAGAAAGTAAAATTATTTAAGTAACAGACCTAAAGCAACTAACTGTTTATTATTTTGAGAAGGTCGTGAAATTCGCTAAAACGACCTGTCTCGAAGTCTAAGCATTTAAAATAACTAGCTATTGAGGGCACCACAATCTCCGTGTTTATTCGATGAGGCTCGTCCCATTTATTAAAAGGTCAACCTAAAGATGACTACAATTCTTCTATTCTTGTCTCTAATAACCAAAAACAATCCTAATTATTTAATGTCGATCAAGGCCGAACCCTATAATTTGCTTTCAAATTAATTCAATCCAATTATTTATGAAGTGAAGAATGAAGCATGCCTATTAATTCATTCAAAAAACATAGAGAATTGGACAGCTTGGGCCTATTGCTATGGAAACTAGGCCCAAGAGGCATTGTTCAAGTCAGTTGCACAGTTGGACAAGAGCTATATAGGCTTCGAAACGAACCATCCGTATATAGAGTTAATAAACTGAGCCTAGCTACTCGTTTATCAATCTAGATATTATAACTCTTAAGGAAAATGAATGGTTAAGTCCACGTGATTAAACTAAACGAGCAAATGAAAGGTTAACAGTTGTTCTAATGCACTGTTCATATATTGACCCGCCTAACACCTCAATAGCTAAGTGAAACTTATCAAGTATAATAGACAAATCCAATAGACATCTACATTCTGATGTTTACTAACATTCTTGTGCTATCTTAGAAGTATTACTTCAAACTAATATATCAACTAATGTTTAGTAATAGCTTTAGGTGAGGATGCATCACCTTATACTCATATTAACAAAACCTATAACAAAAATGCTTCGCTTAGTTAATGTGGCCCGTGTAAAACTATTTTAACTACTTAAATCATATTACAGTCTATAAAAAAGGTAATTAACTTCAATTACCCTATAAATGAATAAAAAATAACTTTCAAATTTATTAGAATTTCTGGACACAAGCTTTACAACTAACAGCCTATACCAAACTATAACTAAACACAATCCAATTTCGATTCAGATTTATAGAGTTGGATTACATATCATACTAAATCTAATGAATACAATTATCAATCAATTCAAGTTACATGGCAACAACAGAAACTCATATATAACTCTCCAAACTGCAGTTCATCATTTTGATTTCAGAGCAGTGTTTACACTGTCTCTCTAGTTCAGCATGGACAGGAGAAGTACCTGGATGATGACAAAAGAAGAAGGAAAGGAGCAATCAGCAGTAGTAATGCAATAGCAATACAACAACAGCAACACTCAGCAGCAGTGACACAGTAGAAACCACAGCAGCAGTAGTATACACCCAGCAATAGCACAGAACAACAATACCAACAGTAGTAAAAGGACCCAACCAAACCACAGCAACAACAGCAACACTGGCAGCAAACACAGGAGCAACAGCAACAAACCAACAATGCAACAGTGACACAATGTGTATGTGTGTGTGTATTTTGTTTATTCGTCTGTCTATCTTCCCTACTCTCACTGTATTTTTAGTTCAAAATTCTTTCTCCAGATATCTCTGTGTGTGTAGGAATATTTCTGTCTATGTTTTCGAATATCCTACTGTGTGTGAGTGTATTCAAATCCCCCTGTGAGTGTCGAAAGCTATCCTGTTCTCTCTTTTGTTTTAGCTGTCTATCCCAGAGTGTCTGTGTGTATCACTTTGTCTCCCCCCTTACTGTTTCAGATTCATGCTATACTTATAGCTAAAAACAGACCCCTCCCCCTAATGGTACAAAGACCTTAAATTAAACCCCCTTGCCCATCCCTTTGTTCATTGTTTAATTCAAAGTTATGGGTAGTATACTATTTAATCAATATCTTTAAACCTCTCCATTAAGTTTTGTTCCCCATGAACACTTATCTTTTCCTTAATTAATTCAAAAGTTATGGGCAACATATTTTAATCAACTCTTTTAAAGTCTTCCAAAACCACTATGTCTTGTTCCTCACTACCATGTTTTAATTGTATTTTAATGCATAGCAAACAGAGCACTCCAACTAAACAATTCTCCAATGTATTTAATTCCCAAATCAACCCTAAAGTCTCTGCAACTACTATCCTACCTTAGCCTCTTGAATCTGTCCCAAAACTATAGAGAATAATTACAAAATCAACATGATCATATCACCAAGCCAATTAACACTAGAATAAGTAACAATGGACCCTATTAATCTATAAAGTAATTCATGTTATCACTGGAAAGTCGAAGACAACATGATTTTAACTAATAAAACATTTATGTTAATTTCACCTCATAGCTACAAAGAAACAATGAATGCGACGGCATTCACACCCTTGAAAACCAACAAAAACTAGTACCATCAGAATAAACATTCACCATTGCTATTAAGAGGTCATAAATAATTCGAACAAAACTCATTCAGGAACGAAAACAGTCAGCAACACCTTCAGTAAAACCCGACTACGAATTTAAATAATGATTGATTAAATTTTATGGAAAGACATGAGTAACATCTGACCTTAGATCTGAAATCCAATAAGAGAAATTGAAACAACATCGAGTAAGGAAATCGCGACCAAAATTCAAACAAGGACCTTGACGGCGTCGAAAACTCGAACACGAACGGGCTGAAAATGAGCCATTTGCGACTGCCTTTTATTGATTATGGGGATCGATTTTGAGCAAATCCCATAGTTGTTGTTGGGTACCAATTCGGACAGGTTCTACATGTGCTTGTTGCTAATTGTTTTTGGTTTATGTTCGCTGGTTATATTGGTATTGAAAAGGGTCTACTACTGCTTATGTTCTTCAATGAGGAAGGTGTGGTTTTGGGGTCGTTTGGGGTGGTGCGCCGCCATGGGTGGTGGGTGGCGGCGCGACTAGGGTTTGAAATTCGAAGAGATTGGTTGGTGTTCGGAGGATAACAATGGTAGGGATGTGATGAGGAGGAGGTGTGGGATGTTTTGCCGTTGGTTTTGGTCGAAGGAGAGGCCGGCCGCCGCCACACGCGGCGGAACCCTAGCGGCGCGGCTGGGAGAGAAGTGGGTGTCTTTGGAGATGAGAGATAGAAAATGAATGTGTCTCTCGATGTCTCTTCAAATTTTTTGTCTAAAATTTTTTATTTTATTCAATTGAGTCTTAGGTTGAAACTGACCGTTGGATTATGTGATGGACGGCCAGGATTTCAAAGGAGGGGGGGGCCGGGTAAAAGGATTGGGACCGGTTTTGGGCTGGGGTGTTGGGCTGGCTGGGTAGGTAATCATATTGGGCCTGGTTTTGGGTCCAATTAGTGGCCTGGTTCCGATTTTGCTTCAATTTCCTTCTATTTTGCTTCTCTTAAAATAAAACTAAAGTTCTAAAATTCTAAATGAACTTATGGAACCAAATTAACTTATAAAAGTACTAGTTAACTTCTAATAATAATTATCACTAACAATTAAAATAAAATTGCCCAATTTGGACATTAAATAAAAATATCAAAATACATATTTTTGTGATTTTTCTATTTAGTAAAAAATAAAATTGATTACTTTAATGGATCTTAATGCAAAATGACATATTTTTGTACTTCTCATTAATTGAACAAGTAAGCACGGACACACAAAAATGCAACCAATAAGAGAAAATAACATAAAAATTCACAAAGATCGCGGACAACGCAAAACTCTTTTATTTTGAATTTTTGGGAGTACTTCTCATGTAGGGCAAAAATCACGTGCTCACAATTAGAATGACCAAATGGTATCGGAATTAGATAATTTTTGTATGGGTGAACTCGTAGCGGAATGTGTGTTTAGTTTTTGTATTTTTTTTGGGGTTCTGGGGTGCGGGTCCGAAGAGTTGTCTTTTGTTGACTTTTTGCAAATTGTGTAAGAATCATAGTTTTGTTAATTGAAATTGTTTTCTCTTGCATTGTTTGATGTATTCAAGTTATTTTTGGCTAGATTGAGCCAAGCATTGATGAATTGGTAAAGGAAAAGCTAAATTGAGTATTGAATTGACCGGATTGAGGTAAGTATCTTGCCTAACCTTGTGTGGGGGACCTCCCCTTAGGATTTGAGTCTTCTCTGTTAATTGTAGTCTGTGTACGCGAGGTGACGAGTGCGTGCTCGGATTTAATTGTGGTATATTTTCTCTTTTAGGTTCTTAGACTAGTGAAATTCACCGAGTAGGAAGATAATACTGATACGATTAAGTCCCCTGTTATTAGTTTCACCTCTACATGTCTTGATTGCTATTTGTATGTCTTCTTGATTTGTTTCTGTTGTTAAATGGGCTTTTACGTGTTTAAACTAAAGACATGTACTCTTCTATATTCATAATGCCCGCCCTAACTACTCGCCTGTAATTGGAAATTCTTAAATGTTATATCTCATATAATTAATCGATTTTAATTGGAAAAAATATAGATATCTCATAATTAATTGATATTTCTTAAATGGCAATTATTTGATTCATGTTAACTTCCTTACTGTTGCATATTCCTTGATTGTAAATTTACCTATAACCTTGTGCGATTATACTATATGTCCAACTGTTGAGATATCAGTGTAGTTGTTATGTGTTTGTTACGCCTCGATTGTCATTGAGGTTATTCTGTTTTTCCTTGGTGTTCTGTGACTTTATTAGTTATTATTGAATCCCTTGACGGGACGTTATTATTTCTACTGTTGATCTTCCCTTGCTGGGATGCTATTGTTACTGTGTGGCTGTTGGTATCATGATGCACGAGGTCTCTGCCGTGCGGTTGTTGTTGGGGACTTACATGAGGTCTTTGCCGTTTTTTTGTTGCTATTGATGTCTTTTCACATGCGGCGTAATAAGGAGGGATATGTTATATATTTATATGTGGGTTGTGCATGTGGTGGAACAAGGTGGGAATATTGTGATGCACGTGTGGCGAAATAAGGCGGTGTTGCTATGTTGTTATTGATTGCACACGTGGCGAAATAAGGAGGGCTATGTCAGGGGCTGATTATGAAGGACTACGGGTTCAATTCCCGGGAGTACCTCTGTTGTTATTACGAAGGACTACGGGTTCAATTTCCGGGAGTTTCTCTGTTGTTATTATAAAGGACTACGAGTTCAATTCCCGGTAGATCCTCTGTTATTGGTATGCTGGGCTACGGGTTCGATTCTCGGAAGTTCCCTATAAACTCAATGTGATATGACTGATAGTTTTATTGTTTCTATCCGGGGTGAATGAGCCGGGTGCTAATTGTTCCCATTACTTATACTTACTAGTTGGCAGGATTCCTATTAGATACACTTGCACAAGCATACACGTAGCTGGACCCTTCTATTTGAGATGAATCGCTTCTAATTTGACTAAGGGTAGAGATATGACGACGTTTATCCATTGTATATGTGAAAGTGACTCTAGTTGACTAGATAGTTGCCAGCATTGTCGTGTTATTGACGGGGCATGAGATGCCAAGTGTTTGATTTCATATTCTGGGTATTTCCATGAGTTGTGGCTAATCTGAGAGTTGTGATAGGATTGAGGAAAGTTGGAAAGGCTTTATGTAAGGATCATTTCAGAATAGCAACTTAGCGATTTGTTTGGTCTTGTTATGTTGTGATTTCAGGACTTGGGTTGTGATTTCTACTGTCATTTTTGTATTATCATTTATTGTATTTTGATTTTTTTTATTATCCATTATCCTTGTTGTAAATTGTTGGGTTCTAATTTATCCGGACAGTCCTTACATATTCACATAGCATCTCTATCTTATATGTTATATTGTTTATTGACCGGTAGGTGTCATGACTGTTCCTCATCACTACCCCATCGAGGTTGTTCTTGATACTTACTGGGCACCGCCGTGGTGTGCTCATACTACTCTTCTGCACATTTTTGTTGTGCAGATACAAGCACTTTTGTTCAGTTCTGTCAGCCTTGGAAGGAGGCATACCGATAGAGATTTCAAGGTATATCTGCTACATCCGCAGACCGAGGAGTCCCTTTTCTAGTTTTCTGTAAAAAGTGTAGTTGTTTCATTATTTCTTCTTATATAAATATTCTTGAGTTAGAGCCTCGTATGTATCCTCTTAGCTTGTGATTTGTGAGTTTTCGAGTTTTGGGAATTGTCGTCAGTTTTGAGTTTGTTATGCTACGAGCCAAGCGGCACCTTAAGCACCATTTTATTTTTCTAATTCAGTTTGTTTTGCTTGCTTCCGCAAAGTTTGGTTATCTTCCGCATTGTTAGGCTTACCTAGTCATAGGGACTAGGTACCATCACGACATGTTCATGGACGGTGAACTAGGGTCGTGTCAAGTAGGGTATTAGTGGCGACTTTTGTCTTGCCACAAGGAAGTTCGTGACTGAAGGTTATTTGTGGCGACGTTTCCGTTCGCCACTAAAAGAACATATTTTGTAGCACATAGTTGCCACAAAAGGTTGGAAAAAACGCTACAAAAAATTGTTCCATAAGAACAAATATAAGATGTGTCGCCACTATAAATGTCTTTTAGTAGCGACTAAAATTGCCACAAAATAATATTTATCTTCAGTGGCAAGTTTATGTCGCCACTATAAATGTTTTTTAGTAGCGACTAAAATTGCTACAAAAAATATTTATGTTCAGTGGCAAGATCTTTTCGCCACTATAAATGTCCTTTAGTAGTGACTAAAGTGGCGACAAAAGTTTTAACAATTAAACATAATATATTTTGTAGCGACTAAAGTCGCTGCAAAAGAAAGTGACATTCCGTGGCAACTTAATTATCGCAACAAATACTAATTTTTTGACAAAACTATGTCTCCACTAAAAGTTATTTTCTCAGCAATTATAACGACTAAAATTATACACATTTTCATGCCAGTATGAACCTAATTCTCTAAAATTTCATATAGAGATATTCATATCAATTAACTATCAATATTAAAGCAACCAATAATGCTTGACAAACACCAAAAGAATTTCTCATGCCGAATATTATAAATATTATCATTACTAAAAAGTCAATTACATATATACTATCCGACACTTCATTATGCATTGTAATTGTACGCATATACATTTCCCAAAAGACAAAATATTAAGTGCCTTGTAACTACTTCTTGCTCCACACCATCTTTGAACAATACCACGATTTAAGTGCCATGTCCCTGCTAGACAAAAGTAATATACATAAGGAACATAATGAGATTTGTTATATCCAAAGACCAAGACAGTCCAAAACTGCATGAACACTAATCTCAAATTTTGTTAATGCATTCTCGCACATGCACTATCAGGTAAACAAAATATGGAAGCCTACCATAGAAGTAAAACTATATAAAATACCTATTCTATATTTCCATTAGTACATGGGTTCCAAAATATGGAAGCCTACCATAAAATAAAACTATATAAAATACCTATTCCATATTTCCATATTTCCGTTGTTACTGCATTCTTGCACATGCACATTCTTGCACATGCACTATCATAGAAGTAAAACTACCTATTCCATATGTCCATTAGTACATGGGTTTCAAAAATAGAAAATGTTTTTCTATTTAGGGAAGATTCATGGGGGCAGATGCTAAAGATAGATGCTCGCACTTCAATTACTCAAAATAGAGGTCAATATAAGGCTAAAATTTGCGCACCAACAAATTAACGACTTCAACAATGAAAAAAATATCAGTCATCGACCTTCTCAAGAATATTACTAACTGTATCAATGAGGTTCGCTACTACTTTTATCATGATTTGGTTAACTATTTTATGCTACGGAGGATGCCAACAAATAACACAACCTCCTAATGCAATACTAGCACTAGATGGCTCGGGCAATTATACAACAATAGTGCCATTGATAACACCATGTAAAATGCATTTAACTAGCTCAAAATTAACGCAACAATCAGTTGTTTTGCCTCCAAGCATTGGCACAACTAGAAAGAGGCACCAGATCCTTGAAAGGAAAATCAAATACTACATATAATAGCAAATTGATTTGTGCAATCCATTTAGTAACATTTGATTGAAAATGGGACAGTGTCAGTCAAGCACAACTTTTTCTGTCTCAATTCACAAAGATGCCTTCTGTTTCAATGCATTTAGTTAGCTTATCTTTTCTCTTCCATCTAGTAACCAGATGCCTTTTGGCTGTGAGAGAGACAACTCAAAACCATAATGAAACACAGTCCAAATTTAATCCAAAACAAACATATGCTGCTCAACTTAATTCCA
Source organism: Nicotiana noctiflora (assembly GCA_032618575.1). Lineage (NCBI taxonomy): Eukaryota > Viridiplantae > Streptophyta > Magnoliopsida > Solanales > Solanaceae > Nicotiana > Nicotiana noctiflora. Next base: position 21,129 of record JASVEL010003930.1, read on the forward strand.
AACAGTATGCTCCAGTTACGTCAAAGTTAGAACTACTGCCAGTTAACATCGTCCATGGAGAGCCAGTGATTGAATTCACTTTGGATCAAGTTAATGAATTCACAAGGGAAGAAGGACTACATCAAGCTGTTGTTGTGAAGTTCTCGTACGGAAAACCCAAATTACAAGAGGTTAGAAAAATATTTTCAACGCAATTCGACGTTCAAGGTCACTGTAACATTGGACAGCTTGAGTATCATCTAGTGTTGGTTAGATTAGACCTTTATAATGATTATGTTTAGTTCTTGTCAAAGACAACTGGATATATTAAATCTAAAGGTGATGAATTCTTTTTTAGAAGTTTTCCATGGACGTTGGGATTCAATTTGAAGGAGGAAACGTCCATGGCAGTCGTATGGATTTCCTTTCCAGGTTTGCCGCCTAATTTCTTCGCTAAGAGATCGTTAATGTCTATCACTTCAGCTGTTGGTAAGGCTCTTGCTCTGGACAAGGCCACGCAAGAAAGAACACGTCATAGTGCTGCTAGGGTCAAGGTAATTCTTGATTTGCTCGACAAATATCCTAAGAAGGTTAAGTTAGAGATTGTGGACAGAAGTTCGGGTAAAATAATAGTGTTTTATGAGGAGGTGGTATATGATAATCTCCCTAAATATTGCACCTATTGTAAGCATCAGGGACATGACAAAAGGATGTGTCGAATTATGAAAGAAAGGGCAGGAACACAGGTGATAACAGGGGAGTTAACAGGGGCAGCATTTCAAGAAGATCATGGTGTGATCGAGGCACACGGTCCAGTTATAGAAAAATTAGAAGGTGATGCAAGGGATTATTTAATTGCCAAAGGAGCTGGACAACTTGGTAAGAATTTATCTAAAAATGATGGTAAACAAGGAAGTTATGCAACAGCTAAGCAGGTTATACAAATTGAAGGAGGAAACCAAAGTGTTACTGTGACAAATCAAGATGTGATGAATCGAATAGTTAATGATAATTATATAGGCAAGGTTTCAGAAATTAGTAAGGGCCCAGCTCAACCATATCGAGATGTTCCTACTAGAACTTCCTTAGTAAGAGTTTCTACTTGTTTGAATCTAGTTGCACAAACTTATGACAAGTTGGCTTGTGCTGATGCAATATTGTCAACTGGTGGAAGCTTAAAAAGTGCTGCAGATTGTGTAGAGGAATTTGAAAAAAGCAAATGTGATCCTATTGGTGATGAGGTGATTCACAAGGTATTGCAAACAGCCAGTCCATTTATGCAAGCACCTGATAGTTTGCATTCTCCTAATAATGCAATTATTGCATCAACTACAGCAGATATGAAGAAGGCAACAAATCGACAGGAGCAATTTATGCAACTTAACTCAAGTGATCGAGCTGTTGGTTTATGCTCAGTTGATGCAACTGGGATCATTGATGAGCAGGATGGTGAGGAGGTTGGTCGAGTTGCATCAAATAATGTGGTATTGAAAGGGGCTGCAGATCGTACCAATGTTAATTCTCGGGTTGGGAAAGAAACTTTGGGTAAGTGTAGTGTTGATCGAGATACTGGGGGCTAGGACAAGGTAGAAACTGGGAATAGAAATTTAGCATCTTTGTCAGGTAGGAAGGCTGGTTACACAACACAACTCCAACAATCAGCTGGAGGTAATAGTAAAGTTGATGTCCAGACTTCTGGGAATGAAAAAACTGGGCAACTAATGATTTCTACTGGATATGGTTATTAATTCCAAACTTTGGAGTGACCAAGCTGCAGCAACACACAAAAATATGTTAGCTCCAGCAGCTAAAGGGACAACAGCAAAAGTGATGCCTGGGCAACAGCAAATTTCAACAACCACTCCAAGCCACGATGCAGTACAACAACAGCTTATTCCAAACAACTCCACAGTAAGTTCTACTGGTTATGGCACAGCAACAGTAATAGAAAAATCTGGGCAGCATCAAGTTATGACAACCATTCTAACTATTTCAGTAGAAGAAAGACAACTGTTGGATGCAATGAACCAAATTGTAAGAACTGAGCCAATCATTTCATCGGAGGAGAGGAAACTGTTGGATGAAACAATCACTAGATGTTATATCTTATTTAAGCTTAAATAAATGAACAACCTTTTCAACAAACGAACATACTGTTAATAGAAGGGCAAATGAACATATCTATATTGAAGCAAATGAACAGCCTTTTCAACAAGTTAACAGAAGAAATAGATCCAAAAAGAAAGTTCAGTGGCAACCTCAAAAGGGCAACAATCAATGTAAAGCCAAGGCAGTCCAACAGCAAAATCAGAAGGTTACCATCATACAGCACACCACAATGTCTGGTGGTTACTAAACCCTTAAACATGAAGTCACTATAGCAGGAAGGAAGAAGAAATGTCGAGAAGGAAGAATTGTTAAGAAGGAGCAGAGCAATTACCTGTTGTTGTATTCTGGTCAAGAAACTAGCAAATTGTTCATGCATCTTCTTCTCCACTTCTAGAGAGATCCTCTTGTCTGTTTCTACATTTGCATGTTGATGCTCCTCATTTGCGTGTTGACACTCCTCTGCCAACTTCCTTTCCAACTCAATTTCCATATTTCTTCGTAACTCAGCAGCCATTTTTTCACGTTCTTCTTGCAACTTCCTATCCATCTCGGCTTGCATCTCTTGACGCACAATATCAATAGCAGAAGATACGCTAGCCTCTATGATTGCCTGCTGAATGTTATTCTTTTTAGGAGGCTTCTTTCCGTATCCGTTTCCACGAACATAGCTTGTTCTCTCACCAACAACGGAGGATAAAATCTCATCTCTAGTCATGGGATGCTCGATATCATCAGATTGTTGCTGAGCGACAACTTCCTGGAGTTGACCCTGCATTTATGCATAATCATTTAAATCAAAACATAATAAAACATATTAAATGAAACTTACAGAAACATAAAACTTTATAAGTGTTTTTAGATAATTACATGAATTTGTTGGGATTGTGACTCCAACTACACCAGTTCGCCTCTATCATCCTTGCGTGTATGTTGGATCTCCCAAACTTTATCTGGTATGTCCAATTTTCCAGTAATAGGATTTCCCTACAATATAGTTACGGAAAAAATATATATAAATATGTAAATAACAAAGAAGCTTAGTAGGGGATTAAATATATATTTACCGTAGATTCCTCTACTTATGCAAAAAGACTTTGTACCACAAGTATGCTTAATTATTTGCTTTTCTCTATTTCTTTTGTTCCTCTCACTTACAACCTGTAAGTAAACAGATTAATAAATCGTCATTCAAAAAGACAATCTTCAGGTATTAAGTTAATACCTTAAATTTCGGACTTCCAAAATATTGTATTAGGTATTTCCAGTCCTCAAGCTCAACATCTTCAGGTTGATGAGATCATCTTTCTTCATTAGTATTGTACTTAGAGTACATAATGCTGAGTCAAGCTTTCCATGCTCTAAAAAGCCTTTGCATAGTGCTAATTACAAAGGCCTGAAACCTATGCTCTTGCAACCCGCTGCAAACTTCAAATTTATCTTGACAATAAATGTAACATTATATTCAATATCCTAACCACATAAATAAACCTTGTAACTTAAAGTCAATACAATATTGAAAGTAGTTTATTACCTTGACCTTTAACCATATTACTTCTACGTGTTTCAAAATTATTTTCTGCCAATTACCATCTCGGAATGAGATAGTGCTCCTCATGATCAGACCACAGTAATTAACAATATCTCTAGCCCCAGAACCTACTGTTCTATCAATGTCAGCGGGAATCATAATTTTGATTTTGCCATATTACTTAGTTTTTACCTCTAAACTTTTAGATTTGTATTTTCCTCTTCCTCTTCCTCTTTTTTTATTACTGGAAGAAACTGCAAACTGAAAGGATACTATTTTTCATTTGTAGCTCCACTCAATCAGTAAAAATAATTTTCACAAAACAACAAAAAACAGAAACTAACCTGCATAATTTTTAGCCTCTGGAGAGCAACGCACAGGTTCTGCTACATTTCGTGATGATTGTGTTTCTAAAGAAGGTATTTGGAGAGAGTTAGTAGATACTCGTCCGATTTGTAAAGGTCCTTGACTCGGGTTACTTGGTTGTTCTATCTCTACAGATGCATCAGATACACGTCTGGTGTGTATGTGTGGCTGAGACATCGTTCCAAAATTGCCACGTCCTTGAAAATTTTCATGACCACAGCTCGTCCCGCCTCTCCCACGTTTTCCTCGTCCAATTCCTCTCATTTCCTACAATAAAACTTAAAAAGAAAATGATTAATCAGAGTAGAGAAAATATTAAGTAAGGGAAAGGAAGGCGCGGGACTTGGACCAGGTTAGGTGCATCAAGGATGAAGATGGTAGAGTCCTGGTGGGGGAGTCTCAAGTCAAACAGAGATGGCAGACGTATTTCCGAGACCTTCTCAACGAGGAGGGGGACCAAACCATAGAACTAGGGGAGCTGGTGCATTCGGAGCATCATAGAGACTTAGGGTACTGCAGGCGCATTAGGGTGGAAGAGTTCGTAGGGACTTTGCGTAGGATGAGTAGAGGTCGAGCGACCGGGCCAGACGAAATCCCGGTGGAGTTCTGGAAATGCATGGGTAAGCTAGGAGTGGAGTGGCTCACCACGTTGTTCAATGCGATCTTCAGGTCCAAAAGGATGCCAGAGGAGTGGGGGTGGAGTACAGTGGTGCCCTTGTATAAGAACAAAGGGGATATCCAGTGTTGCGACAACTATAGGGGCATCAAATTAATAAGCCACACCATAAAGGTCTGGGAGCGGGTGATCGAGGCCAGAGTGAGGGAGTCGACATCTATTTTCGTGAACCAGTTCGGTTTTATGCCGGGCCGGTCCACTACAGAAGCTATCCACCTTGTCAGGAGATTGGTGGAACAGTTGAGGGATATGAAGAAGGACTTGCACATGGTGTTTATCGACTTGGAGAAGGCGTATGACAAGGTCCCTAGGGAGGTACTATGGAGGTGCCCGGAGGCTAAGAGCGTGCCGGAAGCCTACATCAGAGTAATCAAGGACATGTACGATGGAGCTAAGTCCGGGGTTAGGACAGTGGGTGGCGACTCAGACCATTTCCCGGTGGTTATGGGGCTCCATCAAGGATCTGCGCTTAGCCCCCTCTTGTTTGCCTTGGTGATGGATGCTTTGACGCGGCATATTCAAGGGAATGTTCCTTGGTGTATGCTATTTGCTGATGACATAGTCCTCATAGACGAGACGAGGGTCGGTGTTAACGAGAGGCTAGAGGAATGGAGACAAACTCTCGAGTCTAAGGGGTTTAAACTAAGCAGGTCTAAGACAAAATATCTGGAGTGCAAATTTAGCGCTGAGTCGAGCGAAGTGGGAGGGAGCGTGATGATTGGATCTCAGGCCATAGCCAAGAAGGATAGTTTCAGATACCTTGGATCGGTGATCCAGGGGGACGGAGAGATAGACGGGGATGTCACTCAACGTATAGCGGCGGGGTGGTCGAAGTGGAGGCTTGCATCAGGAGTCTTGTGTGATAAGAAAGTGCCACAGAAACTCAAGGGGAAGTTTTATAGAGTTGTGGTTAGACCGGCCATGCTGTATGGGACGGAGTGTTGGCCGGTGAAGAAATCTCACGTTCAGAGGATGATGGTGGCGGAGATGAGGATGCTTAGGTGGATGTGCGGGCTCACCATGTTAGATAAGATTAGGAACGAAGTTATTCGGGAGAAGGTGGGGGTGGCCCCAGTGGATGAGAAGATGCGAGAGGCGAGACTTCGGTGGTTCGGGCATGTGCAGAGGAGAAGCCCCGACGCCCCGGTGAGGAGTTGTGAGCGGCTAGCGGTGGTCGGTGTGAGGCGAGGCAGAGGGAGGCCTAAGAGATACTGGGGAGAGGTAATTAGACAGGACATGGCCAGGATGCGGATTTCCGAGGACATGACCCTTGATAGGAAAGTCCGGAGGTCTAGTATCAGGGTTGTAGGATAGGGGCTTCTAGATTTTTCATACTCCTTTCCCGGGGTGTGAGGCGTGGTAGGGCCGCCCATAGATGATTAGTTTGTGTTCTCTTTTGGTAGTCATTTCTGGTAGTTACTGTTTTGATATCATTGCATGCCTGTTTCTTTATGGTACATATGCATCTTATGTTTAGATAATTATTATGAGGTGTATGCTCGAGTAACTAATGCGGTTTTTGTTTTTTTGTTTTTGTTTGCCTTTTTTCTATGCGCCGAGGGTCGATTGGAAACAGCCTCCCCTGCCCTCTCGGGTAGAGGTAAGGCCTGTCTACATATTACCCTCCCCAGACCTCTCTTTGTGGGAATATACTGGGTTGTTGTTGTTGTTGTTAATTTTCTAACTTCAGATGTCTATAGAAAGGGGACATATGTCAATGCCCCACTTGATATTAAAGTAAAGAAAGTTCTACTGTTTGTTAGTTGATGGTCAATCCTTTTCACCCAAAGCTGGCACGTAGAACAATAAATTGATTCTTTTAACATAATTCATTAATCCACCTGCACATTATACCAATACAACAAAAGACCAATACAACATAAAGCTACTAGCATCACGAATAGAATCAAAAAAGAAATATGAAGATTCAAGCATCACTAATCCTTGGTTCATTGACAGTTCCAAACAAATACATGTGGTAGTATAAAGTCATGGACAAAAATATAGAGAATTTTTAGAATAGGATGTAACATCTATATCATTCGTCTTTTGCTTCTTAGTCTTCAAGAGGATGTATCAGTGTCCTCCCCATCATCATCAAATAACACTTCTTCACTATTCTCACTTTCTGATATTTCTATATGATTATCATTAATGAAATCATCTTCCTCATTATGCACATCATTTTGAGCTTGCGTACTTGCATGATCGTAGTTAATACTTTGTGGTTCAACATTATCCCTATGTAGAGACACCTCAACAATTTTTTCTTGGTCATGGGTGCACAAAGTATTAAATTCAGCTTCCTCTTGCTGATGAACTTTTTCATTCAGTAATTCTTCATCTTCAGTATCTACACAATCATCATCATTATCAGGATTTTGAGAAGGTCACGAGGATTTGTCTTCACAACAACAAGCCATTCATTATCGACCATGTCATCCAAGTAAAAGACATGTTCTGACTGAGATGCCAACACAAATGGCTCATTTGTATTCAAGGCACACCGAGTATTCACACTTGTGAATCCATATTTGTCAATCTTATATCCTCTTCCTAAGCGAGCCACATCCCACCAATGACACTTGAATAAGTAAACTTTTCTATTTCCCACATAAGACAACTCATAAATAGCCTCTAATACACCATAATACTCCTTATTAGAGTTTGAATCATCTCCTCTCACAACGACACCACTATTCTGCATTTTTCTTCTCAATGCAAGCTCTTTTGTATGGAATCTAAATCCATTCACCACAAATGTTGAATATTGATGTACTAATGGTGCAAGATCGACAACTAAGCTTATGAGCTCTTCATTTGCGCGTCCTTCTGCAGATAGTACAAATATCTACAAAGACGAACAATATTGTTATGACCAATATATAATTGGATAAATCAACTAATATCAATATTATCATTTGAGTAGACGCCTACACGTGCGCGAAACCAATCAAGAAACCCATTTTTATGCGCTCTCATTGAACTTTGGCTTTCAATCTCGCTTGTATATTCCCTACATTTTAAGTTAGATTAGTTAAATCGGATTCAAATTATCTCAATGTGAAACTATCTTGAAGTTAATAAGGGACTTACTCCATGAAATGCGAAACCTCTTCATAATTTTGAAGCATATACATACATGCTTGTTTAAACTCATCATGAGATAAACTGATGTCGTTTGAGACACCCTTTGTTTGCCCACTTTTTTTAAGGATATACATCTCATCATTTGACACAAATCCATCATCATTCCTAGTTGGTTTATTGAACTTTGTTGAGATATTCTTCAAGTATCATGAGCAAAATTTGAGGCATTCCTCTGCCAAATAACCTTCTGCAATTGAACCTTCTGGACGATTTTTGTTGCGAACATATGACTTAAGTGTTCGTAGATACCTATATAAAATGACTTATTAATATAATGTGTGCCATTCTAAAACTATAGCATCAAAATTATTAAACAATAAATTACCTCTCAATAGGATACATATTCCGATATTGAGCTGGTCCACCAAGTTTTGCCTCACTTGGCAAGTGAATTGGCAAATGAACCATGACATCAAAGAAAGCTCGAGGGAAAACAAGTTGAAGTTTGGTCAAAATAATAGGAATTTCTGCCTCTATGATATCAAGATCTTCAATCATCAAGCACTTAGAGTATATATTCTTGAAAAACTTTCCTAAGGCTATAATTGGATCGCACACTTCCTTGGGTAGCAAACCATGTATAGCTACTAGAAAAATGTCTTGCAACAATACATGATCATCATGAAATTTCAATCCAAGTATCTTTTTCTCCTGTACATTGACACACCTTGAAATGTTTGAGGAATATACATCAGGAACCTTAAGATTAGCTAAGAAATCGCACACCTTCAGCTTCTCTTCCGCGGACAATGCATAGTATGCTTCCGGTAACAAAATATTATTCCCATCCTCAATAGGATGCAACCTTTGTCTAATTCCAAGATCCATCAAGTCATATCTACTGTTCAATATGTCTTTTGTCTTTCCAACCATATTCATGACAGTTGATATAATATTATCGGACACATTTCTTTCGATGTGCATCACATCAAGGTTATGTCGTAACATAAGACTCTTCCAATAAGGCTATTGGAAAAAGATACTTTTCTTCTTCCAATTGTAAGCATTGCTATGAACATCACGCTTTCTCTTTTGTCCTTTACCAAAAATCACATTACCCAAAGCTTGTAATTGCACAAGTGCTTCATCACATGTTAAAGGGTTTGGTGCAACTCCCATTTCAACTTTCCCATCAAATAACGTCTTACTTCTCCGCCATGGATGGTCCAAGGGAAGGAAGCGACGATGACCCATATAACACAACTCACTATGCAAGGAAGTCGATTGTGTATCTTTATGGCAACAAGGGCATGCAAGCTTGCCTTTGGTTGACCATCCTGAAAGATTTCCATATGCAGGAAAGTCATTGATCGTCCACATGATAGCCACACACATCAAAAAATTAGATTTTGAGTGTGCATCATAAGTCTCCACCCCGTCCCATAATTCTTTCAACTCTTCAATCATTGGTTGTAAATATACATCGATGTAATTGCCTGGACACTTGGGGCCCGGAATAAGAAGCGTCATCATGAAATATGGATTTTTCATGCAATCCCATGGTGGCAAGTTATACGTAGCTAGTACGACTGGCCAAATGCTATGATTAGAACTCATGTTACCATAAGGTTGGAACCCATCACTCGCCAAACCTAATCGAACATTTCTCAACTCGGCTGGCAAGCTGGGATGTCGTGTATCAAAGGATTTCCATGTTATTGAGTCAGATGGATGTCGCAAGACACCATCATCAACATTTCCCTCCTTGTGCCACCTCATCTTTTTAGTTGTTTCTCTTGCCATGTACAATCTTTGAAGCCTTGGTTTGATTGGAAACTGCCGCAAGATTTTATGAGCTACTTTCTTACCTCCGTGTTCTTCGGACTTCCATCTAGACTTACCACACTTAGGACATACTTGGACATCGGCATAAGCACGCCAATATGAAATACTGTCATTCCTACATGCATCTATTTTGGTATAGCCCAAGCCGAGGTTACAAAGAACTTTCTTTGATTCATAGAAAGAATTAGGCACAAATGACCCCTCGGGAAGAACTTCTTTAAAGAAGCTCAATAATGCATCCATCGATTTATTGCTCCAATGGTTAAGACACTTCAAGTGAAGTATCTTAACAACAAAGGACAACTTCAAGACTTTTTTACAACCAGGATAAAGTTCTGTCTTAGCATCTTCTAACAATTTGCAGAACTTTGTTTCATGTATATTTGGCTTTTCATTGTCCTCTGAGTTATTATTATTATTATCCTCCACATTTGTATGTCCAACAACATCATGAATTATTTCAGTAATATTATCCTCTTCAATGCTATCATCTCCCGCTTCATCACAAACTGCAGTATTAGAAGTTTCAACTCTAACTAACACTTCTCCATGCAAGTCCCACACTTTTAAGAATCACAAAAACCCTTCTTCAATAATCACCTCTTACACCAACCCTTAGCTTGAACACAATATTCATGCACCCTTTACAAGGACACCGAATCATAGTATTCACCGTTGGTTGACTGAATGACCAATTAAGAAAGTTGTCTACTCCATCTCTATACCTTTGGTCGACTCTGTTCCGAATATTCAACTAACTTTTATCCATCATATCTATTTCAAAAATTAAATAAATGAATTACCTAATTAAAAGTGGAAGGATTATAATAATCAAAATATCTATAATAACTAACTACCAAAGAAATCAAATGGTGATGCAGAATTGAGAAAAAGTTAACATTGGTACAACCAAGTGCAATCCAGGTTCACAAATGATAGCACTTCTGTAAAATTCTCTATGTCAAAATAACTAGATCAAAACATCCAAGTTTTGACATGAGAAACTACATTAACCCAATACTCTGTAAGTACTACTCAGTAGAACTTGGTGGAATACATGAAGCTAACATATTAGTTATTCAGATTATAAGCCGACACTTTTCAATTTGAAGCTAAGATAAGAGCTTGATTGAATATCCCCCTTTAGGATTTTTACACGTGTGGAAACCTGTATATAGTAGCATCTTTTCTTGAAAAGTGGATATGAAATGGCAGTAATAAATAACACAATTAACATTCAGAGTAAATTCGAAAATGAAAATAAGAATCATACCGTTCTGAAAAGCAACTAGGTTTATGTACTACGCACCAACTTGCTCTAATAAAAGAGTTATATTTAAAAATAGAAAACAGTCCACTCCTCGTGGCTCCTGATTAGGAGACTGTTACACAACTATATTGCCACTTCACCTTCCCTATTCTGTGATAAACACAAGAATAGACTCAACTACCAAATCACTAAGAAATCTACAGAATCACACTTTCACATTAAAAGAGTAACTTCCATGTGTAAATTCATCCAACTTATATTCAAACAACTTCTATGTTTCGTGCGTAGGTCCATCTTTTCGGACTCTACTTCGTGCCGATGCTACTATGGTACAACCCATGGTAATGCTACTGTAGTAAAGAAGATCCACATCTAGCAATTAGTATATTTGCTGGTAGGAAATTTATATATCTTTCATGTCTCAGAGTATCAGTACCACCTACTTTTAACAATGTAACCTACCTATAAAGACATCAAGCCAGTTCTTTATTGTTGAATGATATAAGCCACAAAATCCAAGGAAAGAAGAATTCAAGAAAGCATCCTCATGCATCTTTAGAGCTAAAGTATTTAATTCGTTGCCCTCATGTTTCTCATATTCTAGAAGAAAGCATAGCACAATGCAAATAAACAATAAATTATGCAAATAAATAGCAGAATAAACCAAAAACTATACAATAACAGGTACCATCTGGAATAGAAACAAAAAACCAATAAGACTAAGGTCTAGAATTTGAGATTATCCAAATCGGGAAAAAATTCTTAAAACCCAAATCAATACAATACAGGCCTCAAACTCAAACCATAGTGTGATAAAATAGATCGTAAAACTATCTTCGAGTTATGAGGTAACCTGGAATATAGTAAAAGTGGAGCTTGAAAGTAGCAGGAGAGAACCCAATTTCTTATCTCAAAGCTTTCTGGGACTAGAAATTTGTCAAATTTATGCGAAAAAAAATAACCACATAAGAACAGAGAAAGAATGAAATATCAAACATAAAATCACAGTAACAACGCCAAAGGGTCTTTCAAGAAGAAACTTTCACTTACCCAAGAAAATATATAGATGAGAGTTTGGCCAAGACTTAGAATCAGCAAATAACAACACTTAGATGACACAATCTGTACGAATTCATCTAAATATCCAAATGGGTTAAAGAAATTTGAGGTGAAATATGAGAATACAAATGTAAAAATATTAAAATAATAATTATTGCTAGCTGCATATTAAAAAATTTAACTTCTAGAATCATTATAAAGAACCCCAAATAGAAAAGTTTCCCTTATTTGATACTTGCTGTATTTGAAATCCTAAGAAAACACAACATGCTTTTGTATAACCCAAAAGAAAAATGAAAGTATTTAGGGATTTTAACACATACATGATTTGAGCTTTTGGGTCAGTAACTGGAAGCAGAAAAACGAGCAGCCTACATAATTCTTCCTTCGTAGTTGAGAAATGGAGCATCTATATTAGATTTACATCTTATGATTTTAGAAATTTTGAGCAGAGTAGGGGAAAGTAGTGAGTTTTAGAAGAAAGAGGGTTTATACCGAGAGGAACACTAAAATTGAGAAATGAAGGGGAAAGCATAAGTTTTGTTCGGTCTTCTCTGTTGTTTTAATTGTTATGCGCCTCCTTTTTCTTTCTTTTTTTTTAAAAATTAAAATAACTAAGTATAGAGGCGAACCTGTCGCTCAAAAATACTATTTAGCAGCGACTCTATTAAAGTCACCACAAAATCTGTGGAGCCAAAATTTTACTTTCGTGTGATTTTGTAGTGACATTTAAAGTCGCCGCTAAAACAATAACTTTTGCTGCAACACAATGGGTAGCCACAATATGTCGCCACAACAAGTCTGGTTTCTTGTAGTGACCATAACAAAGATATTAATTATCATGAACTGGACTGATTATCATATTTTGGGCTTCATGCCGAATATTTTAATCCTTCCGGGATTGGTATCACTGTCTAGGAAATACTGTGCATATTTTCATATCAGTCTAAGGTTTTAAAATGGTATTTTGCTACTCAGCATTTTTTTATAAGATTTGAAAACTTATACGAGGTTTTGATGACATTTTAGCAGTGAGCTGTTATGATACTGTTGCCCATGGGGCTTATATACATTCATGACTATGCATGGATCGGGCTACACGCCACAGCCGGAGTGATATTGATATTGCGCTTGGGTTGTAGGAGACCCTCCAGAGTCTGAACCCCCACAGTGAGCGCGGGCGCCTTTGCATGGACCGGGATGTACGCCACAACGTCATATGCATTCCATTGCATACATATATTGGCTTTACTTGTACTACGCGGCATGATATTTAGCACTCATACATTACTTTCATACATGTGTTATTTTCCTTATTGACCAGATAACCTGGTCAAAATTGTTAAGGAGTGCTGAGCCCAATAGGCTGATTTGAATGCTGACTTGCACTGTTTGAGGTTGTACCCAAGTATTGAACTGTTCAAAATTAAAGAAGGAAATATTAAAAAGAGATTTCAAAATAATCTACTCATATATGTTAAAAAGGAATACCATGAAAGTGTTCTGTATTTTATAGCATGAGATAGTGCTTTGTGTGGTTTCCTTTTCCTCAGCATTATTTACTTTTATTACCGCTGAGTTGGAAGTACTCACTTGAATTCCTGCACCGTGTGTGTAGATTCAGATATTTGGTGGCTTAGCTGAGCTTGGTGCTGGTCTAGAGCCAGTCGGGATTCTCGAGGTAGTTGCTTGGCATCCGCAGGACCCAACATTTCCCCTTGCTACCCTATTATTTTTTTGTTTATTCTGCGTACTCTTAGATTTGTAGAATTATTTACAGTATTGAATGATATTCTGATAGAGGCTCTTGGCTCGTTATCCCAGATATTTGGGAAGTTACATGGTATTCGTGAGATTTCGGAATATTGTTATAGCAATCAGCTTATTTTGATTTTCTTCACTGCTAATGACTTAAAAATAAATGATTTTGAGCTCTAAGCTCAGGTTGAGAGTGTATTTGGTCGGGCTTGCCTAACCGTTGGGTTAGGCGCCATCACGACCGATATTGGGGTCGTGACAAGTTGGTATCAGAGCCTAGGTTACTAGGCCTCATAAGTCTTGAGACGGTTAGTAGTGTCTCACGTATAGGTACAAAGACATCTGTATTTATCCTCGGGACGCTGCAGACCTTTTAGGAAACACTTCACATTCTTGGAATTCTTATCGTAATATCCTCTTAACCAGCCAATTATTAAATAAATTAAACTTAAACGGTAGTTAGTCATAACAGGTAATAACCGAAACGTCAAAACATACAAAATACGGTCCCAAACATATCGTGGTGTCACGAGACCGAGCCTCTACAGAATAGCATCCTAATACAACCAAGTCTAGACAAATAGGAAATCAACGAAGATGATAAGAAGGAGAAAACAAGCCTGCGGACGACGTCGTAGCTACACCAGTAATCTCCGCTAAAAGTAGATATAGATCGGCTGGCCTAAAATGTCTCAACCGCTCTCGGGCACCTGTGGATCTGCACCAAAAAGTGCAGGGGAGTGGGGCGAGTATATTTCAACTCAGTGAGTAACAATAATAAATAATAACTGAAAGTAAGAACTCCTGTGCTATCACTTAGCAGTTCTAAGGCAATCTTCACAAGTACGTCATCACTATAGTAGTACTTTAACCTCCAATCTACGTTTATCTCTACAAGATCTCCACACCGAACAAACCCTCGCTCGTACCCCTACGGTGTACGGCCATCTCAACATATAAAGGCACATACTTATGTCTATAATGTATAAGTATTTAAGTAGATAGTAGGATATGATTAAGTATAATCCTGCGGCGTGCAGCCCGCTCCAATACATATACTGCTGCGGCGCGCAGCCCGCTCCATTTAACGTCGACGGCGCTCACTAGGGGTGTATACAGACTTCGGAGGGGCTCCCTAGGCCCAAGCGCTATGGTGCTATGGCGTGCAGCCAGGTCCACCATATATCACTGCGGCGTGCAGTCCGATCCAACATATATACTGCTGCGGCGTGCAGCCCGATCCCATAATATACCAGCGCTCACTGGAATGTGTGCAGACTCAGACTCCGAAGGGGCTCCTACAGCCCAAGCGCAATAATACTGCGGCGTGCAGTCCGTCCCACATGTATATTACATGTATATTACATGTACATTACTGCGGCGTGCAGTTCGATCCAATATAGGTATCTATATACATAATACCTCATAATGGGTCCTCGACCCTATCCCAGTCAGTATACACTTGGCCTCTCAGGCCCAATATAATATATCACAATGGGTCCTTGACCCTGTCTCAGTTAATATAGACTTGGCCTTTCAGGCCCACTCAGCTCTCATAGTGGGTCCTTGACCCTATCTCATCTCAATCGGTATAGACTTGGCCTTTCAGGCCCACTCAGCTAGAACAGGGAATTCCACCCTAGATAATCTCTCTCAATGTACACATCTAGTACGGGCTCATATTATGCTATACAGCTAGAGCTATGGTTGAGTGTATATTTCCAACACGATATAAAGGTCACCTAGCTCTATAGGTTCCCTAATGCTCTACAGATCGGCACAAGGCCCCAAACATGGCTATTAGCCCAATGGTACGGTTATAACCTCATTAACAGTTGTACAACACAATATTCTATTAGCCGGGAAGGACTAAGTCCGAATCCCCTATCACAATGTCACCACGCCCGTCATAGAACGCGTGTCTCATCTCAATATAGCACTGTAAAGTGCTAGTACGGGGTTTCAAACCCTCAGTACATTATTTACTACCACCACTCACCTCGAACCGGTAGAAGCTTCAATCCGCCTTGCGCTTGCCTCGCAAATCAATCTCCTCGGATGCCAAATCTGCTCAAAGTCATAGAGAATGCATCAATATACGCTAATTTCACGAAATTCATTCGAAATAACCCAATTTATATCAAAACCCACAAGTTGTCAAATCCCGACTTTTGGTACACTTGTCGAAAAATTACAAAAATTACATATTCGGAATCCTCACCTCGATACGAGTCTAGGCATATAAAATTTACCAAATTCGGACTCCATTTGCCCATTCAAAACCTTGATTTTCCAAAATCCAAGACTAGGGCTAAATCCTCCATAATTACCCCAAATTCCCCCAAATTCCTCCATTTTCATGATATAATTGCATGATATTATCAATACTAATCATAATATGAGTTCATAGTTGATTACCTGATGATTTTCCTTGATTTCCTCCTCAAAATCGCCCAAAATCGTCCTTAAGCCGAGACCCCCGAATGTTAAAATGTTTCTGAAATTTTCTAACTTCTGATACACTTTACTTACAGCGATTTTCGCTTCCGCGGAACATTTTCCGCTTCTACGCTCCCGTATCCGCGACCAAAGGGTCGCTCGCGGTTCCAGTGCCTAGCCGGGCCATTTCCGCCTCGCGATATACGGACCGCCCTGCAGCGTCCGCTCTCGCGAAGACTCGACCGCTCCTCGCGGAAATTCCCGCCTCGCGGCTAGGCGTCCGACACGCGGACTCGCCTGTAAGTGGGCTGGCTTTCCGCTCGCGATATTTCCCATAGCTCTCGGCCGCTTCGCGGCTCAACACCCGGCTCAGCGGCTGCCGCACCCGCGGGCTCGCTTCTCCGCTTCCGCGATCACATGCGCTCGCTCATTCGCTCCGGTATTCGCTTCGACGCACACTCGCATCTCTAGCGACCACATTTCCGGAGCGAAAATGGCAACTAGAACTCTCAACCTGAAATTTCCATGATTTTTCTCCCGTTTAACCATCCGAAAGCACCCCGAGGCCCGGGACCTCATCCAAACATACCAACACATCTTAATACCTTATTCGAACTTGCTCCAATCCTCAAAACACGTCTAACAACATCAAAACTCATAATTCGCATCGAATTCAAGCCTAAATTCCTTAAAACATTCCAAATTACACATTCGATCAAAAACCCGACCAAACGACGTCCGAATGACCTGAAATTTTGCAGGCACATCCAAAATCACCTAACGAAGCTACTGCAAACTGTCGGAATTCCATTCCGACCCCCGGATCAAAATCTCACCTACCGTTCGGATTTCGCCAAAATTCAACCTTAGCCAATTCAAGCCTATTTCTACACGGGCCTCCAAATTCAATTCCGATCGCTCCCCTAAGTCACAAATCACCTTCCGAAACTAACCGAATCATCAGAATCCGATTCCGAGCCCTCTAGCTAAATAGTCAACTTCGGGTTGACTTTTCTTATTAAGCCTTCATTAAAGAGACTAAATATCTCATTTCCTTCCAAAATCAAACTGATTCGACTCTAAATCACAAAATGCCGATAATGAAATATGAAGAAGCAATAAACGGGGGAAACGGGGTAGTAACGCATGAGATGACGGGTGAGTCGTCACATCCTCCACAACTTAAAGAAACACTCATCCTTGAGGGGGTCAAGAAACATACCCGAAGTCTCAAATAGGCGAGGATATCTGCTCCGCATCTCCCGCTCGGTCTCCCAGGTAGCCTCCTCGAAGACGCGACCTCCCCAATGCAACCTTAACCGATGCAATCTCCTTGGACCTCAATTTTCTCACCTGACGACCCAAAATAGCAATAGGCTCCACATCATAGGACAGATCACCATCAAGCTGGATGGTACTGAAGTCTAATACATGAGACGGATCTCCAATGTACTTCCAGAGCATAGACACATGGAATACTGGATTAACGCTGGATAAGCTGGGCGGCAAGGCCAACTCATATGCCGCCTCTCCTACTCTCCTAAGTATCTCAAATGGACCAATATACCCGGGACTCAACTTCCCTTTCCTCCCGAACCTCATGACACCCTTCATAGGTGAAATCTTCAAGAATACTCGTCACCAACCATGAAAGACAACTCTCGAACTCTACGGTCCGCATAACTCTCTTGCTGACGAGACTGTGCCGTACGAAGCCTCTCCTGGATTAACTTTGCTCTATCCAGAGATCCTGGACTAACTCGGTCCCTATCAATCTAACCTCACCAGGCTCAAACCATCCCACGGGAGATCTACACCGTTTGCCATACAATGCCTCGTACGGGGCCATCCGAATACTCGACTGGTAGCTGTTGTTGTAGGCAAACTCAGCAAGTGGTAAGAATTCATCCCGCGAACCACCAAAATCAATCACACATGCCCGCAACATATCCTCCAGGATCTGAATAGTACGCTCAGACTGCCCGTCTGTCTGGGGGTGAAATGCTGTACTCAACTCAACCCTCGTACCCATCTCTCGGTGAAATGCTCTCCAAAACTGAGAAGTGAACTGAGTGCCTCTGTCAGATATAATAGACACTGGGACCCCATGCAACCTGACAATCTCCCGAATAAAGATCACTGCCAACCGCTCCGATGAGTAAGTAGTACTAACCGGGATGAAATGTGCGGACTTAGTCAGCCGATCAACAATCACCCATACAGAATCAAACTTCCTCGCTGTCCGAGGAAGCCCAATAACAAAATCTATGGTGATCCTCTCCCATTTCCACTCGGGAATAACCATACGCTGAAGAACACCGCCCGGTCTCTGATGCTCATATTTGACCTGCCTGGCAATTGAGGCACTTAGCTACATGCCTAACAATATCCATCTTCATTCTCCTCCACCACTAGTGCTGTCTCAAGTCTTGGTACATCTTTGCGGCACCTGGGTGAATAGAGTACCGCGAACTGTGCGCCTCTTCAAGTATCAACTCCCGCAAACCATCAACATTGGGCACGCATATACGGCCCCGCATCCTCAGAACACCATCACTGTCGATAGTCACATCTCTAGCATCATTATGCTGCACTCTGTCCTTAAGGACAAGCAAATGTGGGTCATCATACTGTCGCTCCTCCCTGATGCGATCATATAAGGAAGATCGAGAAACAATACAAGCCAACACTCGACTCGGCTCCGAAATATCTAATCTCACTAGCCGATTGGCTAGGGCCTGAACATCATAAGCAAAAGGCCTCTCCCCAACTGGGATGAAAGCTAAGCCTGCCCATGCTAACCGCCTTCCGACTCAAGGCATCGGCCACCACATTGGCCTTCCCGGGATGATACAAAATAGTGATATCATAGTCCTTAAGCAACTCCAACCACCTCCGCTGTCTCAAATTAAGGTCCTTCTGTCTGAATAAGTGCCGAAGGCTGCGATGATCCGTGAACACCTCACATGAGACACCATACGGGTAATGCCTCCAAATCTTCAAGGCATGAACTATGGTCGCTAGCTCCAAATCATGAACAGGGGTAGTTCTTCTGGGGCTTCGACCGACGAGAGGCATAGCATGACCTACCTCCGCATCAAGCACACAGACCCAACCCTACCCCGCAGGCATCACAATATACGATGATAAGAACACATGATGTCGTCGGTGAGAATCAAGACCGGTGCTGTGGTCGAGTCGTCGTGCGAGCTTCGAAAGCTCTCCCTCGCACTCCTGGGACCATAAGAAAGGAACACCCTTCGAGTCAATCTAGTCGAGGGTGAAGCAATAGAAGAGAACCCCCGAACGAATCGGCGATAATACCCTGCCAATCCCAGAAAGCTACGGATCTCAGTAACTGAGGTCGGTCTGGGCCAACTCTATACTGCCTCGACCTTCCTCGGATCTACCTGAATACCATCACAGGACACCACGTGCCCTAAGAATGCCACGACTCAAGCCAGCAGTCACATTTGGAGAACTTGGCATACATCTTCTCCTCTCTCAACCTCTGCAACACAATACTCAAGTGCCGAGCATGCTCCTCCTGGCTACGAGAGTAGACTAGAATGTCGTCAATGAACACAATCACAAATGAATCAAGATACGGCCTGAATACATTGTTCATCAGATGCATAAATGCTATAAATGCTGCTGGGGCGTTGGTTAGCCCAAAAGACATCACGAGGAACTCATAGTGACCATATCTGGTCCGGAATGCAGTCTTCATAATGTCGGACTCTCTAATCTTCAGCTGGTGGTAGCCTGAACGAAGATCAATCTTCGAGAACACCCTAGCTCCCTGGAGCTGATCAAATAAATCATCAATACGAGGCAGAGGATACTTATTCTTCACTGTTACTTTGTTTAGCTGCCTATAGTCAATACACATCCTCATAGATCCGTCCTTCTTCTAAACAAACAGGACCGGTGCACCCCACGATGACACACTCGGCCGAATGAACCCCTTATCTAGGAGTTCCTGGAGCTGTTCTTTCAATTCCTTCAACTCAGCTGGAGCCATACGATAAGGAGGAATAGAAATAGGCTAGGTGCCTGGCACCACATTAATCCCAAAGTCAATATCCCTGTCCGTCGGCATGCCCGGCAGGTCCGAGGAAACACATCAGGAAAATTCCTCACAACGGGAACAGAATCAATACTGGAAGTCTTAGCCTCGACCTCCCGCACAAATGCTAAATAAGAGAGACATCCCTTCCCAACCATTCGTTGGGCCTTGAGGAAAGATATTACCCTGCTAGGTACATACTCAGTCATGCCTCGCCACTCGATCCTCTGAATGCCCGGCATAGCCAAAGTGACTGTCTTAGCATGACAGTCCGGAATAGCATGACATGGAGATAGCCAGTCCATGCCCAATATAACATCAAAATCAATCATGCTGAGAAGCAACAGGTCTACTCGGGTCTCCGGACCTCCAATAGTGACCAAACAGGACCGGTATACGTGGTCCACAACAATAGTATCCCCTACCGGGGTAGATACATGCACTGGCAGCTCAAGACTCCCTCGGGTCGTGCCCAAATGAGGAGCAAAATATGTAGACACATAAGAATAAGTAGAACCGGGATCAAACAATACTGAGGCATCTCTGCGGCAGACTGAAATAATACCTGTAATGACATCATCAGAAGCAACAACCTCAGATCGGCCCCGAAAAGCATAGCATCTAGCCTGACCGCCTGATCGGCCTCCCCCTCGAGGGCGACCCCTAGCTGTCTGACCCTCACCCCTAGCTGGCGGGGCGGGTGCTGAAGTAGAAGGACCGGATGACGAGGGCTGCCCCCTCTGCTGATAAGATCTGGAAACAAGACGGGGACACTCCCTACGGTGATGCCCAAACTCTCCGCACTCGTAGCGACTCCCCGGTCCTGGGTACCGAGACCGATAAGGACCTGCGGCGCTCGGAATGGCCGGCCGATGAACTAGGCCGAGATGAGACCCCGAGCGGATGGGGCCCGTCGAAGAACTCCGAGCCGGCATGGCACCGAGAGCCGGCCGGCTCGGTGCGAACCACCGATAATCCTCGTCTAAGAGACCATCTCGCGACGATCCGAGCGTCTCGACCGCGAAGACTCCGAAAGAGCGACCTCGGCTCCGCCGACTCGGCTCGGGTCCGTGTGATGGCCCGGCTCTCGAGGCCTCTTGGCCTCCTCTCATCCCGCCCTGCGACGACCGCCTCTACGTCAGCAATACGCACTCATCCGACTCACCACGACATCCTCAAATGTCCCGCACTCAAATGCCTCCTCCCGAGTCATCGAATACGAATCGGGTAAATGAGGCCGATCCACGAGCGCCCGATCCTCTCCGCTCGGAATGAACCAACCACGGTGCATGTCCGGACAACTTCGTAGTCTCGATCTCATACTCGACACCGACATGTCCCCCGACGGAGACCCTCAAACCGCCTACGCATCTCCTCTCTCGAGATCGTGGCACCCATTTCTCCAAGAACATAGTGGAGAACTCGGCCATGATAGTGGTGCTCGCTTCTCGCCGAGCTGCGGCGCTCGTACGCCTCCCACGCAAGCAAAGGCCGGTCACTCGAGACCGAAAGGTAGCGAAAGATACCCCACCGGACTCCAATATCCCTCTGCCGTACGAAGCATCCGGCGGCACTCTATCCGGAAAACCTCGGCGTCATCGCCCGGAGCACCCGTGAACACCGGAGGAGATAACCTCGGTGAATCCTCTCGAGACGACGCCGTCATCGTCGTCAAGCCGAGGCCGCGGACCCCCGTCGCCTCGAATCCGATCGGCCGTCGAACCGGAACTGCACGCTGAACCGATGCCGGTGTCCGTATGCCCCGCACCGTGCCGCTCGGAGTGCGTACGGGGGTCCGATGACCACCCCGATCCCGATGCGCTGCTGCAAGAGTAATGCCGAAACCGCCCCATGCTAGGCAGCGTGCAACCGCCAGTATCCGAGCCGTGTCTCTCGTAGACCCGGAATAGCAACGAGGCACACTGGTGCACGATGCCGGTCGTCGGCACCTCTCGTAATCGGGGGCCAGGTCGGTGGCCGGCATCGCTCAGGTCGACCCCAACTCGACGCCGCGACCGCGTCTCGCGCCTACAGTAGGTGGTAATGGTGGTCGTCCCTCACGTCCGGATGATCGAGTTCTCGCCATCTCGCGAGAGAATAGAATGTCAAAGTTCGGCTCAAGTCAAAAGTAATCGCACGACAAGAATTCCGAGAATGAAACTTTTCCTAAGCAAGGCTTGAGTGTCCTCCCGAGGATAGAGTCACAGAGCGCCCCGAGCAACCGGATCCACGACGAGCTCTACCAATCCGGCTCAGCGACTACTGAGACCATTAACCTAGGCTCGATACCAACTTGTCACGACCCAACCCCGGTCGTGATGGCGCCCAACACAATGCTAGGCAAGCCCGACCATAATATCCTCTTAACCACCAATTATTAAATAAATTAAACTTAAACAGTAGTTAGTCATAACAAGTAATAACCGAAACGTCAAAACATACAAAATACGGTCCCAAACATATCGTGGTGTCACGAGACTGAGCCTCTACAGAATAGCATCCTAATACAACCAAGTCTAGACAAATAGGAAATCAACAAGATGATAAAGAAGGAGAAAACAAGCTCTGCGGACGCTGGCAGCTACCTCGTAATCTCCGCCAAAGTAGATATAGATCAGCAGCTAAAATGTCTCAACTGCTCTCGGGCACCTGTGGATCTGCACCAAAAAGTGCAGGGGAGTGGGGTGAGTATATTTCAACTCAGTGAGTAACAATAATAAATAATAACCGAAAGTAAGAACTCCTGTGCTATCACTTAGCAGTTCTAAGGCAATCTTCACAAGTACGTCATCACTATAGTAGTACTTTACCTCCAATCTACGTTTATCTCTACAAGATCTCCACACTAAACAAACCCTCGCTCGTACCCCTACGGTGTACGGCCATCTCAACATATAAAGGCACATACTTATGTCTATAATGTATAAGTATCTAAGTAAATAGTAGGATATGATTAAGTATAATGTTGCGGCGTGCAGCCCGCTCCAATACATATACTGCTGCGGCGCGCAGCCCGCTCCATTTAACGTCGACGGCGCTCACTGGGGGTGTATACAGACTTCGGAGGGGCTCCCTAGGCCCAAGCGCTATGGTGCTATGGCGTGCAGCCAGGTCCACCATATATCACTGCGGCGTGCAGTCCGATCCAACATATATACCGCTGCGGCGTGCAGCCCGATCCCATAATATACCAGCGCTCACTGGAATGTGTGCAGACTCAGACTCCGAAGGGGCTCCTACAGCCCAAGCGCAATAATACTGCGGCGTGCAGTCCGTCCCACATCATGTATATCACATGTATATTACTGCGGCGTGCAGTCCGATCCAATATAGGTATCTATATACATAATACCTCATAATGGGTCCTCGACCCTAACCCAGTCAGTATGCACTTGGCCTCTCAGGCCCAATATAATATATCACAATGGGTCCTTGACCCTGTCTCGGTTAATATAGACTTGGCCTTTCGGGCCCAATATAACATCTCATAGTGGGTCCTTGACCCTATCTCATCTCAATCGGTATAGACTTGGCCTTTCAGGCCCACTCAGCTAGAACAGGGAATTCCACCCTAGATAATCTCTCTCAATGTACACATCTAGTACGGGCTCATATTATGCTATACAGCTAGAGCTATGGCTGAGTGTGTATTTCCAACACGATATAAAGGTCACCTAGCTCTATAGGTTCCCTAATGCTCTACAGATCGGCACAAGGCCCCAAACATGGCTATTAGCCCAATTGTACAGTCATAACCTCATTAACAGTCGTACAACACAGTATTCTATTAGCCGGGAAGGACTAAGTCCGAATCCCCTATCACAATGTCACCACGCCCGTCATAGAACGCGTGTCTCATCTCAATATAGCACTCTGAAGTGCTAGTACGGGGTTTCAAACCCTCAGTACATTATTTACTACTACCACTCACCTCGAACCGGTAGAAGCTTCAATCCGCCTTGCGCTTGCCTCGCAAATCAATCTCCTCGGATGCCAAATCCGCTCAAAGTCATAGAGAATGCATCAATATACGCTAATTTCACGAAATTCATTCGAAATAACCCAATTTATATCAAAACCCACAAGTTGTCAAATCCCGACTTTTGGTACACTTGTCGAAAAATTACAAAAAATTACATATTCGGAATCCTCACCTCGATACGAGTCTAGGCATATAAAATTTACCAAATTCGGACTCCATTTGCCCATTCAAAACCTTGATTTTCCAAAATCCAAGACTAGGGCTAAATCCTCCATAATTACCCTAAATTCCTCCATTTTCATGATATAATTGCATGATATTATCAATACTAATCATAATATGAGTTCATAGTTGATTACCTGATGATTTCCCTTGATTTCCTCCTCAAAATCGCCCAAAATCGTCCTTAAGCCGAGACCCCCGAATGTTAAAATGTTTCTGAAATTTTCTAACTTCTGATACACTTACTTACAGCGATTTTCGCTTCTGCGGAACATTTTCCGCTTCTACGCTCCCGTATCCGCGACCAAAGGGTCGCTTCTGCGGTTCCAGGCCTAGCCGGCCATTTCCGCTTCTGCGATATACGGACCGCCTCTGCGCGTCCGCTTCTGCGAAGACTCGACCGCTCCTGCGGAAATTCCCGCTTCTGCGGCTAGGCGTCCGCTTCTGCGGACTCGCCCAAGCGGCTCCCTTCCGCTTCAGCGATGGCCGCTTCTGCGGCTCCTCTCCGCTTCCGCGATTCCGCTTCAGCGGAAAATTCTCCGCTTCTGCGGCCACAAGCGCTTCAGCGCTCCAACATCCGCTTCTGCGGACTCGCTCCTGCGACCAAAATTCCGCAGGAGCGAAAATGACAGAACCAGAACTCCCAACCTGAAATTTCCATGATTTTTCTCCCGTTCAACCATCCGAAAATACCCCGAGGCCCCCGGGACCTCATCCAAACATACCAACACACCTTAATACCTTATTCGAACTTGCTCCAATCCTCAAAACACGTCTAACAACATCAAAACTCATAATTCGCATCGAATTCAAGCCTAAATTCCTAAAAACATTCCAAATTACACATTCAATCAAAAACCCGACCAAACGACGTCCGAATGACCTGAAAATTTGCGAACATATCCACAATCACATAACGAAGCTACTGCAACTGTCGGAATTCCGTTCCGACCCCCGGATCAAAATCTCACCTACTGTTCGGGTTTCGCCAAAATTCAACCTTAGCCAATTCAAGCCTATTTCTACACCGGCCTCCAAATTCAATTCCGATCGCTCCCCTAAGTCACAAATCACCTTCCGGAACTAACCGAATCATCAGAATCCGATTCCGAGCCCTCTAGCTAAATAGTCAACTCCGGGTTGACTTTTCTTATTCAAGTTTCCTTCACAAAGGCTATATGCCTCATTCCCAATTTAATTCACTCCTAACTCCCCCGATAGACTCTAACACTTATATAAAAGCATGAATTATGTAATTACAACACAACGGGTGGTAATTCCCGTGACGACGGGCCGGGTCGTCACAATAGAATTATTGCAGACCTTTTAGGAAACACTTCACATTCTTGGAATTCTTATCGTGCGTGCTTGATTCAGTTTGAGGTATAATTCTTGAAATTCTTTCCACACATCTGTATGCGCACTAGAGCGCTTAGTATTATATTTGCCTTGATGGCTTGTGATTCCTCGATCGAGGGGCGAGATATAATCTCCGTGAGTTCATGTTGGGCCAGTCAGGAGGACATGAGGCCGGTTTTTTTCTATGGCTTGAGCACCGAGGTGCTAATTTTGCTAGCTAGTAATTTACATGATCAGTATTTCCACAAATTATGGAAATGGCGGCTTGATAATGGGTGAGATGTTAGGTATTTGATTCTTATTATGATCTATTGTATAGCCCCGAGTTATGGGCATGAAGAATGTTTTCATGTCTCTTACTTGGAAGGTAAAGTGCCTTACGTGTAGTAGAATGAGTTTAGAATCAGGAAGACTAAAGTGATTGTGCTATGTGTATCCTGGTGGAAGGTATTGTACTAAAATACTAAATTGAGGCGAAGCATGTGGGTTATCTCCTAGGAGTACCCTTATGTGGGTCGATTCTTATGTGTAATTGAAATGTATTTGATATGTGATATGATTCAAGAAGGTGCAACGCATGTCCATGTATCAAATTTGATAATATAATTCGTGAAGTATTGAGATTAATGTTGTCGACATATATTGTGATGTCCTATTGCGTTGTGGGCGTGTTGTTAGGATGATTTTGGTGATTCTATGGCAGGTGGATTGGCCTATTACAAAGGAAACTCTACCGATATTTTTTGAAAATTTGGGACTTAGAAAAGATTTTTTCACCTAAAGAGTGGGCTTAATTGTTGTGTGTGAATGAATGCAAGAATTGCTAAAGAGTTAAAATTTCTGATGATTCGAATCTCCACCAAAGCTTGTAAATGATTTGAGTTTAATCTTACTATAACATTGTGGTATCACTTGAGTAATAATGCTGTGAGTGGTTAAAAGTGCATTGATATATGTCTTTGACCTAAGTTGGGGAGGTTGCTATTGACTAGCTGATTGCACTGTTGTGTGCTATGTTGATTGGTCTATAAGTATGTTGGAAAATATTGGTAAAGGTTATATGGTGCGTCGTAGATGTGAAGATATATTAGGATGTTTTATGTTGTTGCTGATAAAGAAGGCTCAGTGTATATAAAAGAAAGATAGCTATTTGTATATGTATGTAATCATGTTCTGTGGTGTCAGAGTTAAAACAAGGCTTGAGTGGTTCTGTTCAATAAGATAGTTGAATTACATTTGAATAAGGGTGATGATGCCCGATAATGGTTTTGCGGTGTTCAAGATTTTGCTTGTAACAATTAGGTGCCTTAAGATTGTATATGTGGCTAAAGAATATGCTTTTGTTAGAAGTGATCAAGACTTGTGGTATGTTATGTAATTATGGGATTGTATGTCTCCGTATTTGAAAGGTAATGGTAACGAATTCAGAATAGCAGGAAGTTCTTCAAAATAAAGTATTGTGGAATGTGGTACTTCTGTGAAACATTTGAGAGAGTATTCAGCGGCATATGGGTCTTAGACCGTGTGGTCCTATGTACGAGTCTCGTGTGGTAACCGGAGTTGAGGTATTGTGGTGCTACAGTAAGGGGGAATATTAAATTAAAGATGAATCAAAAGGAAATTTGGTAAATGGAACAACTTGCTAATAAACCGAAACAGTATAATAAGAATACAATTAATTTCCTGGTATGTGTTCAAAGTAATGCGTCTTGCAGGTATTGTGCAGCAAAGCTCTTGAGTCGTGGCAGTTGCGTAACTCGGTGTGGGAAAAAAGATTCAGTCCTGGCAGCTTAGCTTGTGCAATGGAATTGGGAGAAATAGTTCGTGATGTGTCTCACCGTGGTTTGAAAAATGAGAATATTTCATGTTGGTATGTGAAGCATGGAATGTGTAATGATTTTTCTTCTATATAGGATCATGAAAGTTATTGACTAGTTGAGTGCGTCAATGTCTGCGGTGCAGGAGAGAGGTAGAATTCCTCATGTTATCATAAGTGGGGTGTGGTCTGTGTGTAATGATATGGAGAATTGATAATTTTGTATTTAAGTTTTTGGTTCAGTTCATAATATAATGGTAAGTCATTAGAATTCTGGAGCAGCGCGGGTAGCTGCAGATAATTTGAGAATCGATCTTTCGGGTGATTAAGGAAAATGGTGTTTCCATTCTAGTGATTTGGCGGGGTATATGTTCAAAAAGGGCAAGGTAATGTAAACTAATAATATCTGATGGTACTACGGTATCCTCTTGTTGAATTGACTATAATGATTGAGTTGTTGATGGCATAGGGAAATTATGAATGTCCTTCGTGGTATGAATGGATGCTTGATGTGTGTATGTATTCGTACGACGAAATGTGGGATCAGGCATAGTAAATCATGTATTATATATGTGTTGGAGACTAGAAGTTCTCGTGATCTGCCTATGCAGTGGTTGTATATCATGTGTATCAGCACTGTTTAGCAGTTATTGGAAATTGGAAGCCCTAGTGAATCTTTCTTTGCTTGATATGTTAAATTTGGGTTATGATATTAGATTGCAGACTGGTTGTTCCAATGTCAGGTTGTCTAGACTAATGTGTTATGGGCTATGTCAGAAAATGTCACAGGTTTTGTGGGAAGGTGTATCGAATTATGTTCCAACATGGTAGTTTTGTATCCCAAGGACCAGCTGACGGCTGGCAGGTATTGCTTTGTTAATTGGTCATTCGTGGCGGATGTCAGTGCATAGGTTTCTACCATTGATTCAGTTCCAGTATTGAGGGACTTTTCGGATGCTTTTTGTGTGGCCGAGCATAGGACTATATAAGTTTATTGTAATGAGCAAATTTGACTCAATGTGCATTTCCTTTTTGTGAGGTATATATGTGTGGATCGGGTGGTGCGCCACCACGAGTATGATATTTGGATCGGGTTGCACGCCGCAACAGTGTGATGTGAAACATTGACTTAGTTATATGTTACCTTGTATACATTACTTCCCGGTTTTTTAGGAAAGTCCGTATTGGGTATTGCTCGACAAATAGCGCATCGGTTGTGTCTTTTCAGGATTTGATAGTGTATATTAATTGTTTCACCATGGGTGAGATTGATTGCTTGAGTTCAGACCTAAATTTGTGTGTGGCTGACAGTTTTGAGCATGGTGACTTGAGGTACTTCATGGGTAATAATGTTTGGATAGAATTATGAGTTTTGGCAAGGCCACGCGATGTTATGACTTTTCAAGGAGGATTTAGGTACCCTATTTATATGTTGTGAGACGGGATCTCAGTTATGTGTTGTTATGGTATGGAGGAATTGAATTGTAGCTCTTTAGTTTGAGTCAGTTCTCATGATTTGAGTGTGTTCAGACCGTTTCCTATTGGAGCCTGTGTTGTGCTTGTTGTGGCTTAGGCCGGTGTTAAGGTGTCATATCACCAGAGTGGTATGTTATAGTCGAGATGCTCGTTGGAGCCCTTAATGAGTGTGAGTATATGTTATTTTAGCGGGTTAGAACGATAATATCGAGGTTTGGCTCCGAAATCTATTAGGGTATCAGTATAAGGGAAATGGAGTCATGAATGGTTGACTTGAGAGATGGGTTCGGTATATCCCTTTTTTCGGTTGCCATGGGCAGCATATGAAGGTATTGGAATAAGACTTTAGCTAATGAAAAAGGTTTTTCTTGTTGGTATTTGGTTATTGTGGGCAATTGCTGTGGATAGTGCCATTGTCTAGAGTGTTTGGGTTGTGTAGCATTACAAATGGTCTCACCTGGAGTTACAAGTATGGGTTATTACAGTTGGTTCGGGTGTATTCTGAGTAAAAACGTGGGATTCAGTCTTGGTGTATGATCTCGGAAAGTGCAATGTGGTTTATGGTTTGGATGGGCTTTGAAATTCCAGCTATATTGTGTTATCAGACTTATGATAGATAGGGTGACATGGGATCACCCCGACTATATGCTTTGTACGGTCATTTAGCAATTAGGTTGCTTCCAATACAAATCTGAGTCCGCTCGAGGACGAGCGTTTGTTTAAGTTGGGGAGAATGTGACAACTCGACCTGTCGTCACGTCAATCACCGCCTTGTTTCCCCCTTATGGTGATGCTTCATGTTTGTATATCGGTATTTGGGTTGATCAGGTGTAATTGAATGGGTTTTGGTTAAAAATAAGGGATATAGCCTCGTAGAAGGAAGCTTGTTTTAGAAAAGTCAACAAGAAGTTGACTATGTGGTTAGAAGGCTCGGATGTGAATTCTGGTGATTCAGATAGCTTCAGGGGATGATTTGTGACTTAGGAGAGCGATCAGAATCGAATTTGGAGGTCCGGTGTAGAAATAGGCTTTAATTGGTGAAGTTGGAATTTTGGCGAAATTCGGTTGATAGGTGAGATTTTGATCCGGGAGTTGGAATGGAATTCCAATAGTTGCAATATCTTCGTTAGGTGATTTTGGATATGTCTGCAAATTTTTAGGTCTTTCGGACATCATTTGGTCGGGTTTTTTATTGAATGTTTGTTTCAGAAGTTATAGTTGAAATTTGGGCTTGAATCTGCCTTGATTTGATGATTGTTGTATTTAAGGATGTGTTTTAATGATTGGAACAAGTTCGTATGGTGTTATGGGATATGTTGGCATGTTTGGTTGAGGTCCCGAGGGCCTCGAGGTGTTTTCGGGTGTTCAAACGGATCATTTTTGTTAAGCTAGGATATCAGACTTTGCTGTCATAAAGTTGTAGGGTTTTATTCAATGCGATCGCAAAGGGTTTAGTTGCGATCACATAGAAGGTTTGTGGGAGGCTTTAATTTAGTTCAATACGATCGCGGTCAGTGGTGTGCGATCACATAGTTGGAGAAGTTTGTTTTTTGCGATAGCATAAGTGGTTGTGCGATCGCATAGAGTATTGGCCAGGGGTCCCATGTTTTGATTATTGTTCTGTGCGATCGCGGGATTTGGAATGCGATTGCGTAGTGTTAATTTATGAGGCAATACGATTTCGGAGAGCTTAGTGAAATCGCATAAGTCATTTTTGAGGCTGGAAAATATTGTTCTATCCGATTGCAGGTCTGGTGATGCGCGGCTGAATATGAGCATAAAATATACAGCAATTATCAAATCAACCTAACTGGCATGACCCCCTTTTTAATATTATCGTATGAATTATACTTTACAAAGAAAAACTTTAAACTCATAATTATTTACCACAAGGACCTCGTCTATACATAACCTTTACCGCGGCTTGCAGTCCGATTTAAATATTTCATATTGTACCAACTGTAGTTTTCAATTTCCATTCTTTGTTCTTCTCAATAAATTTCGTAAACATTTTTTTTGCTACCACATAACAAACCCTCATGCGGGTAGGGAATATAATTCATAAAAAATAATTGGAACCAATTATTCCGAAATACATTAAACCCATTGTAGTGAATAATAAACATTAGTTTAACCTTACGCCAAATCCTTAAGCCCAATTACTAACATCCAGAACTCGTTTCAAGACCCGAATCTCACATACACACACTGTATAAGTCGGAACAAACTGTGTCAACCCATAAGAATAACCCTAGATATAATCGCATAGCATACTACACAACTCGTATACTCGCAACACCATTCTAGATCACCATAACCAATCGAACCAACCAAGTACCAGTAGGAAACCCCACATTAAATAGAACTTTGCTCCAAAACCTTCGTACCCCATCAATAATGAAGAAATATATAGGAACTCACAATACACAATACGTTCCCCATACCTGTAGAAAGTATCTATTTTAAACCATGGTAAAAACCATCAAGAACACTTGAAAATCCATTTTCTCCTAATCAAGATATCAAAACTAAATTCCTCTAATTCAACCAGGCCATGCAGGTCAGCAAACTCAATAATATTTCCATATTACTACAGTTAGTTCAACAAAAATTCTTCACAAGCTTAGGTAACATACGCCTTAAAATACCTCAATTCCACTATTAAGAGCAACTTCACTCTCGTGACAATCAACTCAAATTTCTCAATTTAAGTCAAATTCAGATTTCAACACATACACCCTGTTAGTAGAAAAGTAACTCTCTACTCAACATTATAAGGAACACACCTACGTAAATTATTCCGCATGAGATAACCCACCTACTTTGCCTCCAGTTAACATATTTGTATACCACTGTCATACACATTACACAATCACTTAGTCTTCCTGGGTCTAAAGTCATACTATAACATGAAATTTACTTCACTCCAAATAGGAAACTTGAAAAGATTCTTCACGCCCATAACTCGGAGCTACACCTCTAATCACAATGGAAATCATACACTTAATAGTTCACCTATCAGCCAGCAGATCTTCCTCGACACTTCCAAGTAATATAGAAACATCTCACAATACTAACATACCATCACATTGCTACCCAGCCATCATTCCCACTAATAGGGGCAACATCGGACATATAAGTTCAAAACATTTGCTCACACAATCAGCACCTCGGTGCTCAAGCCGTAGGAAAAGGTCCGGCCTCAAGTCCTCCAGATTGGCCCAACATCAACTCATAGAAATCACATCTCGCCCTTCGATCAAGGAATCGTAAGCCATCAAGGCACATATGATATGAGCGCTCATTCGCACATGCGAACACGTGGAGGGAATTTCAAGAGTTACTCTTCAAGCTGAATCAAGAACACACGATAAAAATTCAAGAATGTAAAGTTTTCCTAAAGGTTATGCAACTTCTCAAGGATAAATACAGGCATCTCCGTACCGATCCATGAGACCTACAAAACCGGCTCATGACTCGTGAGACCAAGTAACCTAGGCTCTGATACCAACTTGTCACGACCCAAACCCGCACTAGTCGTGGTGGCGCCTCTCATGAAGACAAGGCTAACCAACTAACCCAATTCGCTTCTTTAAAAATAATTAAGCACAAATAATTAGCGAAAATACGACTAAATGACATTAATTAACAATATTTACAACCCAACATAACTCGACCGGGGTGTCACAAGTCACGAGCGTCTATAAGAATGAAGTTCTCACTATACAGTCTAGAAATACAGTGAACAAGATGTATGAATAACTTGAAAGGATAGGGGTGTCGCGGACACTGGCAGTCACCTTGCTAAAACCTCTACAACTCCGCTGTCGTACAGGTAATACCTGCTACTAGGTGCATAAATAGTTGCAACTCCACGCGAGGTGCAGGGAGTAAAGTAACTAATCCAACTCAGTGAGTAATAAAAGTAAATAATAATGGAGCAGCAAGAAATCCCGTAAAACAACAAACATGCTATATAGAAATCGGGTACAATTTCTTAGAAAAATAGTGAAATTAATGAAATCTTTAGAATTGTTTCGGCTTAGTCCAAATCTCTTTTGAAAATGGTCTTTAAAATTGTTTCAAACTAGTTAGTGCTGACTATCACAGAAAATTCGTCCCTTAGGCACAAATACCATAGTATAATAGGAAAAAGGCAAGAAGTATGCAAAATGAGCACATAAAGCTCGCCCCTCGGGTAATATCTCAACTGGACCAGCCCCTCAGTCTCCATCTCATCAACACTCTCAACCCCTCGAACTCTCTGTCTCAGGTCACTCTCAGAAATAGTCTCATATGATAACCGCTGCGGTGAGCAGCCCGATCTACATATCACTGCGGCGGGTAACCGATCCATATACCGCTATAGCGTGCAGCCCGATCTATATGGGTACCCACGCTCACTATGGGTGTGCAGGCTTTGGAGGGGCTCCTAAAACCTAAGCGCTATCAATAAGGCCTGAATGTCTGAACAATATATATACATACTGCAGCGTGCCATCCGATCCATATAATATACTATTGTGGCATGCAGTCCGACCCATATATATACTACTGTAGCGTGCAATCCGATCCATATATATTCCTCACATCCAGGCCCTCAGCCTCACATCCCTCAGTGTATCCTCACATTTGGCCCTCGGCCACACTCAGTCAGAATATCATAACAAGCCCCTCGGGCATTAGTAAAATAGTAGTTCTCAACCAAAATTATCATTTAAAAATATCATTTAAGACTCTAATTGAGTAAAATCGGTTGAGCTGTAAACTAGTAGAGGAACAATATGTCTGAGTTCAAGTAATAAGTCAAAACATTGAGGAAACGGTGAAAATAATCCCCGAATGGTTCAAATAGTTGGCACGAAGCCCAAATATGACAATCAACCCAAACAACAGTGATAACAAATAATTTCCAATCAAATAAGTAGTAATTAATCAATCAGGGCAGACCAAGTCACAATTCCCAGTGTTGCTCTACCTCACGTCCACTAACCGGCATACAAGTCACCTCAATATAACACTATAGTATGCAAATCCGGGGTTTCAAACCGTCAGGAAATTATTTACAAGTATTACTCACCTTGAATTAGTGAAATCTCTAGCTCGCGACACCTTTTCCTCTATAATCAGCCTCCACGCACGTCAATTCTAACCAAAATCAGATCGAATACATCACACTATGCCAAGGGAATAATTCCCAATCAAAAACAATCAAGAAATAGCAAACATCTCAAAACTAGCAAAATCCGAGCCCAAGGCCCACTTCTCAAACAATTATAAAATTCATATCATCAGATTCCTCATCTCTCCACGAGTCCATACATATAAAATGTACCGAAATAAGAGTTCAAATGACCCGTCAAATCTTCATTTTAACTCTCTTATGTTTCAAGCCCTAAACAACCATGTTTGCCCATAAATTACTTGAGTTTTCACCTCTAATCCATGTATTAGCATCATAAAATCGAGTTTTAAGTTCAAGAAACTTACCTCAACTCGTTCTCCCTTGAATACCTCTTTAATCTCCATCAATAAACTCTCAAAATGATCAACCATGGAGGAAAAATGACCCCAAAATTCGATATAAACACTGCCCAGATTATTTTGGAACATTGTTCACCCGTGCTCCCAACTCCAGAATCACCATACAGAGCTATTCCCAGACTCAGAATCCCAAATGGACATCTATAACACTAAAATGCCTTCCAACCCAAATTTATAAAATTCTTCTAAAATACTGACTTCCATAGTATGCGCCAAAATACTCACGGGTTATCCAAAACCAAATCCGGACATACGCCCAAGTCTGAAATCATCATACAAACATGTTGGAACTTTCAGATCCCAATTTCGAGGTTGTTTACTCAAAATTTCAATCTTAACCATTTTCTTTAACATAAGGTTGCCGCAGTGAAAAGTTTCTTTCCAATTTGACTCCGAATTTCCCACAATTCAACTCTGACCATACATACAACTCAATATACCTGAAATGAAACTGTTCATGACTTTCAACTATTGAATGACGCACTAGAGCTCAAAACAACCGATCAGGTCGTTACACATTCCGTGAAACTATAAAGTTGAATAACTTGTTGCTAGCAATATGATCTCTATGTATTATAGAAATTTCACTGCAAATAATGTAAGAAATCAATGTTTAGGCTATGTGTTTATACTATAGGGACCCACAAAGGCCGTGATACCTATTGAATTACTTGATAATTGCTATTTTTACTCAGTCATAGTCTTACATGCACATTTTACCTCAATCTCTATATTACTTGTTGATACATTATATTGTTTCGCTTTTGGGATAATTTCCACGATTACTAAGAGCCCGTGACACTAGAGAGGTCGATGAATGAGTAAATTTGGGGCTTTATTGTGAGATATTGATACCATCGCACGTGAGCTATCCATGCGGATTATGATATTTATACTGTAGCGCGTGAGTTGTCTATGCGGATCCTGATATGATATTATACCATGTAAGTTGTCCATAAAACACATGAGTTGTTCATGAAAATTACAGTGCTTGAGCTGTAGGATCCCCTCCGGAGTCTATACACCCCAGTGAGCGCATGTACCTATTGAGTGTGAGTGTTTAGGGGATGAAAGCCGAGTGATGAGCTATTGAGAAAGACTGAGTCACTATTGCCCTGAGCAGCTGTATCTGTTTTCATTATTGTTGCACATAGCTGCTATATGCCATTGTTTTGATACTTCTGGGAGATATTTTATCCGATTCTTACTTGAACTTTGTAGGAATAAACTAAATTGATTTAAATATGTACTTTCTTATAAAAACTACTGAAAATGAATTATAACATTATAGCTCGTCACTATCTTTCAGTTCCTCATTTATTATTGTTACTTAATGAGTTGGTTGTACTAACGTTATACCATACACTTCGTGTGTAAATTTAGGTATTTCTGGACATAGTTGGCATACTAAGTCTAAATATAAGTTTCAACAATGACAACCTATTTAAATAATTTTCCAGAGAGCAAGGTATCGACAAAATGAAAGAAAATTGTCAAGAAGCTATCAAAAGAAAAGAAGCTGATGATGTCTAAACGAAAGGAGATTTGCTAAATCAAAGGAGTTAAGAATGTCTGAACCAAAAGAGATAATGCTAAATCAAGGGACAAGAATAAGGAAACCAAATTTGTCATATATTTTCAGCCTCAATCGAAGGAGATCAAACAAGGAAATATGTCCAGAATATTCGACATCTTCAATCAGCATAGTTGAAGGCTCAAATCTCTCCCCTATGTAAGGACGTGACAAGGAAAGTCATGAACGATTTCGACCATTGCCTAGATCAGGATTCGAGAGGAACCCCTTGGCTCAAATCCTTTGAAGATACTGTGTTATAATCTAAGCCAAAAAACAACGGCTCTCAAATATCCTATAAGAAGTCTGCTAAGATGTAAGGCCCCGTAAAATTTTTGTGCATAAATCCTAGTAGATA
Source organism: Nicotiana noctiflora (assembly GCA_032618575.1). Lineage (NCBI taxonomy): Eukaryota > Viridiplantae > Streptophyta > Magnoliopsida > Solanales > Solanaceae > Nicotiana > Nicotiana noctiflora. Next base: position 57,647 of record JASVEL010003930.1, read on the forward strand.
TAGTGTCATGGTCCGAATAATGTGTTGGGAATGTGTAGAAAAGTGTAGAGAATCAATTTTTCCAGAAAAGTGTCAATTTTGCGGTCAAGAATGCGACCGCAGATCTGCTATGCGGACCGCATTCTTGCCGCAAAGCTTACCAGAAGGTTTCCCAAAATCATGTTGAAAATGCGGTCGATATGCGATCGCATAATGAATCTGCGGTGCACTTTGCGACCGCAGATCAAGAATGCGGACCACATTTTGGTCGCATTCCGTAACTGAACTTGTGTAAATTTTGAGGTCATTCCGCGGTCACTTTGCGGACCGCATGTTGATTCTGCGACCGCAGAATTGACCCGGCCCAAAAATTTTATTAAATTTGACCCGATCTCTTCTTTAATATAACGCCTTTCCCCTTAATTTTATCATATCATCTTACCAAAATTAGAGAGAGAGAGAGAGGGGTTTTAGAGAGAGAAGTTCTTCATCTTCAAAGATTGTTCGAACCATTTAGTCCAAAGGATTCTAGGGCCAAGATTCAACTTCCCCAATCTTTACAAGGTAAAAACCCTAACTATTTTCTTTGATTTTCAGTTTTAAAATGGGTAAAGAGAGGTTTGCATATAATAGCTTCTGAAAATAGAATTTAACACTCATGCATGATTATTGAACTTGATTTCTAGTAAAAAAAGTGAGTAGAAGTAAGAGTCTTCAAGAATAAGGTCTGCAAGAGTAGGATATCTTGGGTAAGCATAAAGTGGGAGTTTAAAAGAAGGAAACTCGATACCAGGTATGTATGGCTAATTTTGATTCTTGTGAAATCGCCTATATGTGTGAAATTGTTGAGTTCATGTTAATTTGACAAATTGTGTGAAATTCTTGATGTTGTTATTGGATATTCAAAATTGTTGTTGAACTATGAGTGATGTAATATGAGATATGTGCCGAAAGATAAATGCGTTTAATTTGGTAAAGAATTGTGAACAATTGCTATGATGGCATATATGGTACCTTGTGGAAAAAAATCGAAACACTTGAGGTGTGGCAAGTTATTGAACATAACAGTATGAACATTCTCGATTTTGGAACACTTGTAACTTGACTGTGATATTGGCTTGAGAAGTAATTGAGAACATGAACCAATGTGTAAGTTGCTTATTTGAAATTGTTGTAATTGTGTGTAGTACCTTATCTGCTGTTTGTGATTGTTGTGTTTGAAAACTGTACGGTGGGATCGGGTTGCGCGCCGCAACATGAAGAAATAAGGTGTGGGTTGGGGTGATAAGGGTGGCTGAGGTAATAAGGGTGGACGAGGTAATAAGGATGAAAAGCGATCGAAATTGCAAATGAAATTGAAACAAAATTATTGATATGAAATTGTGAAAGGAGACAACAGGAGAGTTTGCAACCTGGGGGGCACTGATTGCCCCTATGTTTGACTACTTACAATTTATGTGGTTGATTGGTTGTTGTTCTATTTGTTGACCTTGAATGTGCTTGTGTTGAGGATTATCTGAAATGAGTAAAAGGTGGGAAACATGGATAGTTAGCTTAATTGATTTCTTGATGTAATCTATTATCTGTCTTGTCATCATGATCATTGTTTAACGGCTTGAGTTTACTTGGGACAAAGTTTGTCCATACATACCAGTACAATTCAAGTGTATTGACGTCCCTTTTGCCGGGGACGCTACATTCGTGTTATGATTGTAGGTGGTTCGGTAGCAGGCACTTCAGCGCATCGGCAGTAGTATTCTTCACCTTCCACTGCCCGTTTTGGTGAGCCCCTTTCTTCCTCGGGGTCCTGTGTGGTTCATGCCACTTTTGTTAGATTTCATTATGGTTTTTGCAAGGTATAGTCGGAGACTTGTTACCGGCAAAGTATTGTATTCCCTTTTTGTATCCTAGAGGCTTTGTAGACATGTAAACTGTGGGATTCCAGTCTTATGTATATATTATGTTATGTCGGGCGTTGTAAAAACTGCAAACTTGTTAATGAATCACTCGTATGGTTTTAATTGTTTATTGTGAAATCATTCATGGTTAGTAACATATTTGGTTAATGAGAAACAATCAACACAGGGGTAACACGTGGGAATGAAAGGCACCCAGGTCCGCTTGACTGGGGCTACCCAGTCAGGCGCCGGTCATGTCCCTCGATTTGGGGCGTGACATAAGATCAAATGGAAGATACGCAACTACAAACATATCTTCTAAATCTCTCTACTTCTTAGCATAAATATTTTATTCCTTATTTATCACTGCCATAAAAGATAGGAAGAGTTAAAATGCTAATGAGAGTTATGTCATTATTCAAGATACATTGTTGCTATACTTTGTTGATGGTGAACGAGTTAAAACCACCATTATTGTAATTGCTTCTATGATCTAAGGAAACTCTTGTGACCCAAGAGAAACTGGATGTAAGTACTACACCATCACGAAACAAGTAAAAAATTGTTGTGTGTTATTCTCTTCTTTTTTGTTTACTTTTATTCACATTCCGTACAGAATCCAGTAGACTAAATCATCCTTAGTCAACTAATGTTATAGACGACAATTCACCCCCTCTTGTACTTTTAATAGGTATCAGAGCAAGGCTCACAAACTTTTCATGACAGCTAGTGAGGAAGATACTGTCATAATTGTGAATGCTAAAGCAAAACATCTGTTGTACAATGCTATTAGTGCTGAAGTGTATAAACATATCTCAAGTTGTGAAACTGTTAAAAGAAACGTGGGACAAATTGGAAGTCATATGAAGGAACCAACAAGGTAAAAGAAACAAGGATAAATCTCTTGGTTCGTGAGTATGATCTATATCAATTGAAGTATGGAGAATCTGCAAAAGAAATGTTCTCCATGTTAAGAAAAAGTCTTGGAGATATAAAATCCTCTAGTAGAACAACAAATAGTGGATATCAAGTCAGAAAAATTCTCAAAAGTCTACCTACGATTAGGCAGTCAAAGGTCATTGGTCTCGAATGTTAGGATCTTGACAAAGTGTCGTATGATGAACTTAGAAGTCATTTAACAGCCTTTCAGAAAACACACATGGACATGCGAACTCAACAAGGAAAAATGTATTTGTCTTCAAAGTAACTGTGGCTGAACCAGAAGATTAAGAAGAAGAGGAAGGGGGAGAAGATGATGAAAACATAACTATGCTCTCCCAAGTTCTAACAAACATGACGAGGAAAAATAGAAATAGCAGGAGAGGCAACCAAACTTCATAAAGGGAAGAGCAAACAATACAAAATTATGGAATATGCTATGAATGTGGAAAACATGGACACATTCATGTTGATTGTTCCGAATTGAAGATGAAGCTCAACATAAATCTCCAAAAGAAGAAGTCTTTTGGAGCATAGAGTGATGAAGAAGAATCTGACCATGAAGAAACTACAAACATGTGTTTCATGGCCATAAATGATGATAGCAATAAGGAGTCAGGAGAGCACGGATTCACAAGAAATATAAAAGCAGATGAGGACGAGGACTCAGTCGAACTTGGCCTTATAAAAGATGAGGGAACCCGTGAGGTGCCTCTTCCTACTTGTCTTAACTGTTATAAACTTCAAGAATCTTTTGATATTGCTCCTGCAGATATTGGAAGAGCTCTAAATAAACTCAGAAAGATACAAAGAGAAAAGAAATATTGGGCCTTTGAAAGTCTATAAAATTGAGTGTGATATGATTCAACATGAAGTAAATGAGTTTCTACTTCAACTGAATGGATTGCAAAACTCCACCAATCACAGTTCTGTCAAATAAAATAAGACTTCTCCTGACAATCATAAAAAAATCTCATGCATGTTACTGTTGTGGTATAAATGGTCACAATACTAGCCAAGCAAGAAACATAATTAGAGTGGAAAGAGACTCTGAAAACTCTAGTAGTCCATCATGTTTTTATTTTGGTAAACATGGTCACAACTCTAATCATTGCATGTTCAAGGATAATAGGAGATGGTTCTGGCGACCTAAATCTTCAAATCAAACTAACATTTAGAAATTTAACCATTCAAGGCCCAAGAAGGTTTATGTACCTCAAAACATTGTTTTTGCATGAACACCGCAAGAAGAATTGAAAAGGAAAATAGTATATCGACAGCACGTGTTTCAGACATATGACTGGTGACAAACAATTATTCAAAACAATCACCAAAATAGATGGAGGAACAATCATCTTTGGAGATAATTCTAAAAGAAATGTAATTGGAATTGGCAAAGTTCCTCTAAGATCAACATATGTTGTTGACGAAGTATACCTAGTTAATGAACTCGGCTACAAGCTTCTAAGCATAAGTCAACTATGTGATAATGACTATTAGGTACACTTTAAGAAACATGGTTGGTTTATAACAGACGAATCAGGTAAAGTCATTCTCTCAGGTAATAGAGGCAAAAATGTCTATACCATTAGCAATTTAGAAAATCTCGGGGATCAAATTATCTTGCTTAAATTATTGATGATCTATAGGCCTGGCATAGAAAACTTTGTCATGCCAGCATGCATACTATACAAAAACTTTCTAAACATGATCTTGTGATTGGTCTTCCATAACTAGATTTCTCAAAGGATCATATTTGCGATGCATGTCAACTAGGAAAACAAGCTTGCTCATCTTTTAAAATCAAATGCATTATTTCTACCTCTGAACCTCTTTAGCTATTGCATGTAGATTTATTTGGTCCAACTAGAACTAATAGAATAGGTGGTAGGAAATATGCTTGTTGTAGATGATTTTTCTCAATATAAATGGGTTATATTTTTAAGTCATAAAGATGAAACTCTAACGAATTTTGAAGTATTTTATAAGAATGTTCAACTAGGAAAATGTTATTGCATTTCTACTATCAAAAGTGATCATGGAGGAGAATTTAAAAGTAGAGATTTTTAAAACTTTTGTAATGATCAAGAAATTTCTCACAATTTCTCTTCACCAAGATCACCGCAACAAAATGGAGTGGTAGAACATAAGAATAGAACTTTACAGAACATGGCATGAACCATGGGAAAATTCTCTACCTCATTATTTCTAGGCAAAAGTTGTGAGCACAACATATCATATAAATAGGTGTCTAATTTGACTAATCCGAAAAAGACTCCATATGAACTATGGAATGGTAAGAAATCCAACATCAGCTACTTTCACCCTTTTGGATGCCAATGCTTCATTCACAACTATGGAAGAGACAATCTGGGTAAGTTTGACCCTAAAAGTAACAAATGTATATTTCTTGGATACTCTCCCTCAAGTAGATCATATAGGGTTTATAATAAAAGAACCTTATGTATTGAAAAATCTATTCATGTTATTTTCATCGATACTAACCCTCTTTTAAATAATGAAAAACATCTTGAAGATGAGAAATTTTTTATTGTCCCTAAATCTGTTGTTGCATGAAACGATCTTCAAAATGAGTCAACTGGTCAGCAAAATTAGTCAACTAAGAAGCATATTGAAGATCACTTACCTTCCCAAATAGATCAGTCAACTAATTTGAAAATTGAACCTTCCTCAATACTCCAAATGAATGGAAAAATAAACATGGCTATCCTCACAAATTCATTATCGCAAACCCACAAGAAGTTCCAAAATTAAAAAATATATTTTTGAGTACAATTGCATGCCTTGTTTGAAAATTAGCTACATTTTGTGTTTAAATAATTAGAAATTAGGAAAAAAAAAATTAGGTTAAGTACTTACATTGTTCGAATTAATTAGTCTAAAAGAAAATCATCAAAAAATAGCTCTAATAGCGGAAATTAAGGAAAAATAGTAGAAAATTTCCAAAAAAATATATTAGAAAATTAGTGTAGGAAGGAAATTGATTAATTTTTTAATAGTACATAAAAGAAAAGAAAAAATAAATAATACAAAAGAGGGTGTTTAAATAATTAATTATCAGAAAATACAAAAAATACATGTCGGTTTAAGTATTTTGTGCCAAAAGACTTGAACTGAAAGGCCCAAATGCATTGGCCCAAGGTAACTGGTCCAAGCTCATTAAGGAGAATTGATCCCAGCCATCCATCAGTCCAAATCAACCGGCCAAGAAGTAATCCGGAATTAATTTAAAAAATAAAGATGAGATTCAATCTCCACCGTTCAAACAGGCTGAATCCAACGGTGGAAATAATTGGCCGAAATTAATGGGTTAATTAAATAAATAGGATTGATCTGAGCCGTTGGTTTAGATGATCTGATGGTTGAGACCTTTGGTCTCATAGGCAGCCAAACGGTGTCGTTTAAGTAACGCACCTAAGAGCCGTTGATCTCCATCAAACCAACGGCCCGGATTACCTCAACTCCCTCGCCTATAAAAGGCTTGTGTCTGAAGGGAGGCAGTCATTTACACACTACTCAAACCCTAGACGCCAAAAAATCTCTCCCGTCTTCATCTTCTTCATCTTCAACACCTTCAAACCCTGGCCGGCCATGGAGGCCACCACCTCTCACGGTGGTCTCCGACCATCTTCTTACCTCCCCCCTACTCTCCTTCATCTTTTTCACTTCAAACGACCATCAAACCCTAAAATAGACCCCCTTCTTTTGAAACTCTGGTCACCGGAACCTACCACCGGTGACCACCAAACAACGAGCCTCCCCGTCAAACCAATGCCAATCGGACCGCCTTGGTCCGATCTACACCCCACCAACCTTCAAATCCTTCAAATATACCTAGAATCCCTCGAATATCCCAAAAAAGGTCGCCGGAAACCCAATTCCGGCGACTCAAAACCAAACCCCTTTCAAGATCCACTCTTTTACCCTCCCAAACACCCCACTACAACACAAGAGCCCCAAAGACTTCACCTTGAAGTCTAAAACAAAATTCAGATAGAAAAATGAGAAAAAATGAAAGAAAAAAGAAATAAGGAGTCTGAGAGACTGAAAGGATATGGGGAAAAGGGGAAAGCTTGGGGGACAGACCCCGCTAAGCTAAGTGTCCCTTTCCTTTGTGTTTCATTTTTTTCTTTGTTTGTTTCTTTGTTCTCTGTTTAATCTATGCTTTATTGTTTTGCATGTTTTGTCTGTCTTTTTCTAATTCTTGAACTTAGCATGTTAGTTTTAGGGTTTTTCTTTGCTCCCTTTCTTGTTTCTGTTCATCTGCCCTATATCTCACATATTATTTTTGTTTGTTTTTCTGATTACATATGTTCATCTCCTATATCTTGCCGTATTTCTTTGAGCCTGTTAGTGCTAGGGTTTTTTTTCATCTTGCTGTGTTTGTTTTAATTTGGGATCATCTGTCTTATCTATCTTTTCTTCTCCTTCAAAGTTAAAAGATCTATCTTTTCTTTGTCTTTTGGTTTATTTTGGCTTCTGATTTGTTCGTCTCTTCTCATGATTAGTCTCCTAGTCAGATTTGTTCATCTTTTCTTTATACTAAGGTTATCTAGTCTGTTTGGATTGCTATTCTGATCTGAAGAACTTGACTTGGATATCTTGTAAATGTTAGACCCTTTTTTCACCTTGTTGGTCTTTGACTCTTTCATGTTTTGGTTCTGATGAGTTTTGGACACTCATCTTATGATAGTTCACCTTCGACTAACTCTCAGTAGTTGAGCAATTCATCTCTTCTGGTCTTTTCATGTTTAGATGCAGTGCTAGAGCTAAATGCTAGTTTCATATCTGAGTTGGTTCTACTTCAGCTTTCCATGTCTTCACTATTTTCCTTTAGCATGATTTTACGATTAGTCATTAGATTCTCATATCTACTTAAGTCCTTCTCTAATTGTTCATAATAGTCTATGCTTTTGTGTGTGCTTGTGCCATGAACCTTAATGGTTTTTGAAGTTCTTCAATTGTCATATGATTTGAACTGATAGTAACTAGGTCAAAATTGACATGAGTTCATACTTTGTCACATGAAATTTGATAATGTGAGTTAATTAACTGAGATTCAACCATATCAATTGCCTTTTCTGAGTTTTGGTTGATTAATGCATCTTGTTTGATCTTATGTGCCTTTGTACGCAATGCATGTTGAAAATGACTGAGTTTTTAGCAGTTCTTGTTGAGTGTGAGTATTTGATTAGCACTGATTAAGCCTTAGGGGATTGGTTATAGCTGTTAGTGTTAGATTCCATGAAAATGGCTAGTTGTTAAATAGGCTTAAGACTGAAAATGAACAAACGTAGGCTAATGGGTAATAATTGACCAAAAGAGTGGTCAATTTTGCAAAGTTGATCAACTCTACAAGGTCCAAACACACTAGTCCACCTCAAAAGGGGCTAGTTGTGCAAAACTAGTTAAGCATGCAAATGCAGGCTTACCAAGGCTCATTTGAACCCTGAGTCTCAGGTGGCTAGGTATGCAAAGACCTTATGCCCAGCCTGTCGATTAGTTTAAAGGCTGGAATATGCAAAAATGGGCTAAGTCTGCAATACCAGACTTGCCCAGGCTCTTTTTGAGCCTTGAACCTCAAGTGGCCAAGCCTGCAAAAGCTTTGGGCCTAATTGTGTTCAGTAAATGGGTTTAATCACCCAAGCCAAGTCTCAACTTGAGACTGGCTAAAATTTAAATAAATTTAAATACATTAATAAAGCAGGCTAGTCCTGCAATTAGTTTTAAAAGGAATTAAATAGGTTAATTAACTAAAAATGAAACAAAATAGGCTAAGTTTTAAATAATAGAAACTGGCCAGTCCTTAAATGCCAATGCAAGGACTGGCCATATGAGAAATAAGGCCCAAAAGCTGGATTCCAGACCTAGGTAGGTTGGGTAAAACAACATTTTCATTAAGGGCATAAAAGGAAACCAAAAAGGTAAATTGGTAAATAGTTTGAATATATGGGGTTAAGGGAGTCATTTGTACCCCTGATTTCTGCAATTTTGCAGAGGTTTAAGGGTATAATGGTCTCACTAAAAAGGCAAATCTGTAAAAATCTTTAACCCCTAAAGATACATTGGTAAAAAGCCCCAAAAGGGAATCCTTAGAACCTTCCAGCACATGCTGGAAAATTTTTGACAACAGAAATGTGGGCTTAAGTGTAAGTTTGGTAATTTTAAGAGGGGGAGAAGTGGGATTTAATCCCATACTTTCTCCCCAAGTCATCAGCCCATTCCCTTCCTATAAATACCCCCTAAAAAGAGTGAATTAGAGGCTGACTTTTGAAGAAAAGTTCAGAGAAAATAGGAGTAATATAGCACATAGTATTCTCGAGCATTTTTAGAGTGAAAACTTCTTATAGTCCTCTGTTTCTCGTGGTATTCTGCTTGATTGCTGCTTGGATTCATACTTTGCTGTTGCTGTGGTCTTCTATTTGGCTGATATTCGATCATCACTGTCGCATTTTCTGCCTGAGTCTATTGCTGTGCTTATTGCTTACCCCCTAGAACTCATTGGCTTTTCTACTTGTTGATCCATGTACCTTTCTGATCAATTGAAGCTGTAATTGATGATTTGCTGAAATAAAATGAAGTCCCAGTTTAAATTCATGTGTTACTATGTATTTTTAGTTTGAAACTGTCATTAGCTACCTACTATTCATTTAGATTCATAGTTAATTGTAGCATAGTGTGTGGTAGCAGAAAAACAAAGACAAATGATGTAATAGATATCTTAATAGTGGTAGAGTAGCGTAGATAACACCTCACTTAGTTTAAATAGGTAAAAAGTTTAAAACATAAATTAATTAATCATGGTTTCAAACTGTTAATTGATCTACACAGTAGCGTCATAAGTCGTAATCACATAATCTCTCTTATATTATAGATCTGCACTTTAAACATAGACAAGCCTCGAAATAGAAAAACATTAGAATGAATCATTCATAACTCGATTAATAACACTGCAATGAACTAGGTCATAGTAAAACCAACTGTTTAGTCATGTTTAAACATTGGATCAAAGAGATGTGAGAGCTCGAGTTGTTAATTGAGTAATCGGGTTGTTTGAATCATACCCGTAAAGACGGTTTGTTTAGAAATAGAAGTTCGGGTTTGAGTAAGTTTAAAAGGAGAGACAGCTAGATAACATAACAACTCAATTGGAACCAGTTTTGGGAAGTCAAAAGGGTCACTCATAATGACACCAGTGATATAATTATGTAACTGTGATAAACTCGTTTAGCTTTTTTTTTAGGTACTGTAAACAGTTTCTTGAATCATTTTAAGTTGTTATTTTAAATCTTTCAACTAATAAGCGATTAGATGTTAGTATAAGCTCCTTGTTATGAATTGGTAGTAAAATAGCCTAATAAGTTTCCATGTACATAAACAATTGATTAGGAGTTACTGATTCATGTATTGATTCTCTTTGATAATAAATAAAAGTGCAAGTTGATTTCTGTGTTAATTCCAAATGAGTATGTTCGTCTTCATTGATTTATTTGCATCCTTATATGGTCTGGGCCTAACTAATGGTATGGGCCTGGACTACATTCATAATATTACTGGGTTTATAACTGGAAACCCATGCCAGGTCTGTTTTCTCTAAGGACCTGGGCCTACTTATGATGTAATGAAGATTTAGGCCCAATAATATAAAACCGACGGGCCTGGAAAGTTGAGTATCAGAATAGATTAAGGAAAAAACATATGTATAGAAAATATAGTTGAACAAGTAGGATTGGACCTTAATAAATAATTGGGATGAGCCTCGCACGATATTAATAAGCGGGGCCCCCTTTTAGTAATGAGATAACACAATTAAATTCGGGAAGACTATTAGCAAATTCCATAGTCTTACCCAAAATAATTCATAGCTGATAGACCATTTAGGGTGCGATTTAATATACTTTCATATGAACGAGTGTGCACCTGGTTCAACTCAAATCTTAAATCCCGACAAAACTGAAATATACCAAAAGTCACAGGCGTACTGGTTGCGGTGTGACTCGAGGCGTGTTTTCGCGATGTCGAAATTCTATAAAATATTAAAGTAAAAGCACATACATATTGTTGAAATCTGTAATAAGTCAAACAAAAGTCAAGAACGATGATTGAGCGACCGTGCTAAAATCACGGAACCCGGGAATGCCTAACACATTCTCCCGGGTTAACAGAGTTCCTTATCCAGATCTTTGTTTCGCGGACATTAATAAAAGAGTCAATTTCCTAGGATTCGGGATTAACCGGTGACTTGGGACACCATTATTTTCCCAAGTGGCGACTCTGATAATTAAAAAAAAATCCTGAACCGATTGTCCTTTAAGTGGAAAACCTCCTTCCTCTATGCTATTATATCCGTCTCGGGTATTTGAACATCGAGGTATACCCTATAAGAACATTATGTTTTTGGGGTAGTAAAAAGGGAGGTGTGTCAAATAGATCAGTCAACTAATTTCAAAACTGAACCTTTTCAATACTCCAAATGAAAGGAAAAGTAAACGTGGCTATCCGCACAAATTCATTATCGCAAACCCACAAGAAGGAATCACTACTAGAAGATCGCAAAAGCTCAAATCACTCGTGGCTTTAACTTTACAACTTCAGCAAAAGAAAGTGGATGAGGCTATGAAATATGTTCACTGGATCAAAACAATGAAGAAGAACTTGATTTGTTCAAGAGAATTAAAGTGTAGAAACTTGTTCAAAAACCTTCAAACTCATCCATTGTAGGAAAAAATGGGTGTTCAGGAATAGATTGAATAAATACGGACAAGTAGTTCAAAAAAAGCAAGGCTAGTTACGCAAGGATACTCTCATCAAGAAGGAATTGATTATGATGAAACCTTCGCGCCTATAGCAAGATTGGAATCTATTTGAATATTACTTGCATATTCCGCTCACAAAGGATTCAAACTGTTTCAAATGGATGTAAAAAGTGTATTTCTAAACTGGTATATCTCTGAAAAGGTTTAAGTAAAGCTACCTCCTGGATTTGTAAATGTTACTCTCTTAGATCATGTATACGAGCTGATTAAAGCTTTGTATGGATTCAAGCAAGCCCCTCATGCATGGTATGAATGATTAACCTTTTTCCTTCTAAATTAAGGTTTCAAATGAGGTACTATAGATACAACTCTTTTTATTAAGCATTCAACCTCAGTCTCCTCAAGGGATCATTGTTAGCCAAACCAAGTATACTAAGGAACATATAAAGAAGTTTGGCATGGAAAATACTAAGTCCTATGGAACTCTAATGAGTCCAATAACGGTGCTTGATGATGACATCAATGGAAAAAGTGTTGATGAAACTATGTATAGAGGAATTATTGGATCCTTATTATATCTCCCTACTAACCGACCAGATATTGTGTTCAGTGTTTGCAAGTGTGAAAGATTTTAGTCGGCTCCTAAAGAACCCTCTTTTACTGCTGTAAAACCTGTTTTAAGATACCTTATTGGTACCTCTGAACTAGGACTATGGTCTGCTCATTCTAACAATTGTGCTTTGAGTGGATTTTCAGATACATATTTTGCAGGTGATAAGATGGACAGTAAAAGTACCAGTGGAACATGTCACTTGTTAGGAAATGCAATAGTTTCTTCGCACAACAAGAAATAAAATTGTATTACCTTATCAACAATCGAAGCAAAATATTTAGCTATTGGAAGCTGCTATACACAAGTTCTATGGATAATATATTAACTTCTCAACTATGATTTAACTCTTACCTCAATTCCTATATTTTTTGATAATACTAGTGCCATTTTTTATCAAACAATTATGTGCATCATTCTAGAGCAAAGCATATGGAAATCAAGCATCATTTTATCTATGATCATGCAACTAAAGGTGATATTGTATTAGAATTTATTAGAACTGAATTTCAACTTGCTGATAGTTTTACAAAACCTCTTTTGGAGGAAAGATTTTGTTTACTACAAAAAGGATTGGCATTGTTCCAAATTTATAAAATAAATCTTTTATATTTCTCTAAAATATTTTATTTATGTGTGTTTAACTTTAGTATGTTGTAAGTATCATTATTGCTTTTGCATCAGAATCGCCGAACCATCTTTTTTGAAACGTCACTTCCCTACTAAATTCATCCTTTCCATTAACCGAGGTGACATTTCAATCCTTCCAAGGCTTTGTTAAAAACTCTTTTTTTCGTTTCTCTCTTCATTCTCATCTAAGAAAATCCTATCACTATGGCAAAAAGAAATCCTTCTTCATTTAGTGCAACTAGATGTAATAGAAGATTTCAGAAACCCCTCAACCCTAAAGAACCTGTAGACCCGGAATCATCCATTAACTTAGATATTCTCAAAAAAAAAAAATAATGAGAGTAGCAAATATTCCAAAAATCTTACTATTAGCTAGAAAAATTAGGAAATAGGCCCATGGAGAAAACCCCCAAAAGGTCTGGATGCAAGAAAGGAAAGGTGGAACGCATTGAATTTAGACCAGAGGACAAATTAATCTTTTATGGCCCTAGTGACAAAGAAAGGTTTGAGTCCTACAAGTCAAAATCTATGGCTTATGGACACTTTGTAAGTCATTCTCGTATGAAAAATTTGCATTGTCATGTGACTACTATATTTGATTTCAACATGTTCTTTGTTGGATACTATTGGAAACTCTATTTATGAGGATGCAGTAAGTATGTTCTATGCAAATATCTTGGTGAATGATAAAGATGATTTAGAATCCATAGTTTTAGGCACTCGAATTGTTCTAGACTCTTATCAATTTAAAAAGATTTTCCCTGCAAAGTATAGTGAGTTTGATGTCTTTGTGCAAAATTGTTGGCCAAAATATTTTGAAGTCTCTTTTGAAGAAGAAAAATCTTTTTGTCTAATAACCCTCCTAATATTGGTCTCAAGAATCTGAAGTTTGAATACCGTATTATGGCCCACATGATTGCCACTACTTTATTTCTTAAAACTAGACCCTTTAGCACTTTATTCCCTAGGCATGTGTCTGCCCTTTTGTTATCTCGTTAATATAAATGACTGGACTAGTTTGTATGGATTTGCCAATACATGCTTGAAGTTATCATGGACATATTTTCTTCTACTTCCTATTTACTGTATGGTCTCCTTATCTAACACATTCTCGAAGTTATGAAATTAGATTGGGAACGTTTCACACCCAAGCATATTATAATCACTTATGGTAAAATAACTTTCTCAATGATGGATTACACCTTGGGTGATGATGGATGGGTTAAGCGTACCAAAGTTGAAAGTGTTTCGGTACCAGTCAAAGCTCAAACTGAACAACCTGAATCTCAGTCGATTGTCTTTCAAAATCTTCAGCAAATTCAACAATATCTATATGGCATAAAACTACTTTTTGTTGAGATGAAGGAACAAGTAGACAAGATCAGGGAAGTCACAAAGAGACATGTACAGATGTGGCCAAGCTTAGGATGAATATGGGAGCCACACGTAGGCAAGGAACTAGGGCATTCAATTCCATGAGTGAAACGATAGATAAGCTTGTCAAAGATGTAAAAAATTCCTATGACTCCTTCTGCACCAAAGTGATCAACACCCTCAAACATTTTCTGGAAAGAAGCTAATGCGTACATGTGTGATGATGTTGTTAAAGATAATTTTTCTCTTTCTCTTTTGCTCTTGCTTGCCCTCTTTTAAAACTTATTTTTTCTTGTGTCTGTATGAAAAATGCCTCTGCTGTCCTACCTAGATTGTTATTATGTATATTATATCATATATTACTTGTCTTGTTTTTTCACTTTCCATTTTGATTGATGTCAAAGGGGGGAGAATATTAGAGAAGTAAAACATCAACTCACGGGGAGCAAATGAGCACAAATGCAGGGGAACATACATACCAAAAAGGGAAGTCTAAGTGGATTATATTTATTTATATTTATACTTTGTTTACGCTCTCTTTATTGTCATCATCAAAAGGAGGGATATTGTTAAGTATAAATCTAAGTTTCAATGATGACAACCAATTTACATTGTTTTGTAGAGATCAAGGTATCACCAAAAGGATAGAAAACTATCAAGAAGCTATCAAAAGAAGAGAAGCTGATGATGTCTAAACCAAAGGAGATTTGATAAATCAAAGGAGCTGATAATGTCTAAACCAAAATAGATAATGCTGAAAAAGGACAAGAAAAAGGCAACCAATTCTGTCATATATCTTCAACCTCAATCGATGGAGATCGAACAAAGAAATAAATCCAGAATATCGACATCTTCAATAAGCACGGTCGAAGGCTCAATCTCTCCACTATTTAAGGACATGACATGAAAAGTCATGAATGAATCTAACCCTTTCCAAGAGAAGGATTCGAGGGGTACCCCTTGGGTCAATTCCTTTTGAAAATCCTACGTCTCAATCAAAGTCAAAACACAACGACTCTCAAACTCTCCGATAAGAAGTCTGCTGAGATCAAATGGAAGATACGGAACTACACACATTATCTTCTAAATCTCTCGACTTTTTAGCATAAATATTGTATTCCTCAATTTAACTGTGTCATAAAACATAGGAAGAGTTAGAACGCAAAAGACAGTTGTGTCATTATTCAAGATACATTGTTGCCATACTTTTTTGATGGTGAACGAGTTAAAACCATTATTATTGTAATTGTTTTCAAGATCTAAAGGAACCCTCGTGAGCCAAAGGATATTGGATATAAGTACCACACTGGTATCGAACCAATATATAAATTACTATGCGCTATTTTGTTCTCTTTTGTTTAGTGTTATTCATATTCTATACGGAATCTAGTTGACTAAAATCATCCTTAGTTAACTAATTTTCAAATAGACCACAATTCACCCCCCCATGTACTTTCAAGGCGTTGATATCATGCACGTTTAACCTTGGGAGACTATGAGGTAGCTTCCAGGCATTTGGAGTCCTTATTTCTCCTTCCTTATCTTTTCATTTTTTATACTTTTATTTAGACTTTCATAGTCATTTCCATACTAGTGATATATAGATGCTCATGAGCTTAGTGACACCCCGATATTGGGAGTTATTTTCGACACTTGTATTTGGCATAGAGAACTTTGTCATGCCAGCATGCATACAATACAAAAACTTTATAAACATGATATTGTGATTGGTTTTCCATGACTAAATTTTATCAAGAGATCATATTTGCGATGCAAGTCAACTAGAAAAACAAGCTTGCTCATCTTTTAAAATCAAAAACATTTTTTCAACCTCTGAACCTCTTCATCTATTGCATATGGATTTATTTGGTTCAACGAGAACTGCTAGCATGGGTGGTAGGAAATATGCTTTCGTTATTGTGGAAGATTTTTCTTAATTTGCATGGGTTATATCTTTAAGTCATAAAGATGAAACTCTAAGGAATTTTGAAGTATTTTGTAAGAATGTTCAACGAGAAAAAGGGTACTGCATTTGTACTATCAGAAGTTATCATGGAGGATAACTTAAAAGCAGAGCTTTTGAAACCTTTTGTAATGATTTCTAGGCAGAAGCAGTAAGCACAACGCGTCATATAAATAGGTGTCTGATTCGATCAATCCTAAAAACGACTCCATATGAACTATGAAATGGTAAGAAATCCAATATCAGCTACTTTCACCCTTTTGGATGCAAATGCTTAATTCACAATAATGGAAGAGACAATCCAGGTAAGTTTGATCCAGAAAGTGACAAATGTATATTTCTTGGATACTCTCCTGAAGTAGATCATATAGGGTTTATAATAAAAGAACCTTATGTAATGAATAATTTATTCATGTTGTTTATATCGATACTAACCCTCTTTTAAAGAATGAAAAACTTCTTGAAGATGAGGAATACTCGATTGTCCCTAAATCCGTCGTTGCATGAAATGATCTTCAAAATGAGTCAACTGGTCAGCAAACTCAGGTAATTGAGGAGCATATTGAAGTACACTTACCTTCCCAAATAGAGCAGTCGACTAATTTGGAAAGTGAACTTTCCTCAAATAATCCAAATGAATGGAAAAGTGAAGGTGGCTATCCTCACAAATTCATTATCGGAAACCCACAAGAAGGAATCATTACTAGAAGATCCCAAAAGATCAAATCACACATTGCTTTAATTTCACAACTTGAGCAAAAGAAAGTCGATGAGGCTATGAAATATGTTCACTGGATCAAAGCAATAAAAGATGAACTTGATCAGTTCAAAAGAACTAAAATGTGGGAACTGGTTCCAGAACCTTCAAACTCATCCATTGTAGGAAACAAATTGGTGTTCACAAATAAATTGTATGAATTCGGACAAGTAGTTCTGAATAAATCAACGCTAGTTGCACAAGGATACTCTTAGCAAGAAGGAATCGAGTATGATGAAACCTTCGTACCTTTAGCATGATTCGAATCTATTTGAATACTACTTGCATTTCCGCTCACAAAGGATTCAAACTGTTTCTCTAAAGATGTTTATAACGTCCTGGATTTTTAAATGTTACTCTCCTATATCATGTATACAAGATGATTAAAGCTTTGTACGGACTCAAGCGAGCTCCTCGTACATGGTATGAAATGTTAACCTATTTCCATCTAAATCAAGGTTTCAAACGAGGTATTACAGATACAACTCTTTGTATTAAGCATTCAAGTTCAGTCTCCTCTAGGGATCATTGTTAGCCAAACCAAGTATACTAAGGGACTTATAAAAAAGTTTGGCATGGAAAATGCTTTGTCCTATGGAACTCTAATGAGTCCAACAACGATGCTTGATGATGACATTAATGGAAAAAGTGTTGATGAAACTATGTATAGAGGAATGATTGGTATCATATCTCACTACTAGTCGACCAAATACTATGTTCAGTGTTTTCAAGTGTGAAAGATTTTATTCGGCTCCTAGGGAATCTTTTTTTACTCCTGTTAAATGTGTTATAAGATACCTCATTGGTACCTTTGAACTAGGATTTTGGTTTGCTCATTCAAGCAATTTTGCTTTGAGTGGATTTGAGATGCAGATTTTGTAGGTGATAAGATCGACAGTAAAAGTACTAGTGGCACATGTGAATTGTTAGAAAATGCAATAGTTTCTTCGTACAAAAAGAAAAAAAATTATATTGCCTTATTAACAATCGAAGCAGAATACTTAGCTGTTGGAAGTTGCTGTGCAAAAGTTCTATGGATAATGCATCAGCTTCTCAACTATGATTTATCTCTTGCCTCTACTCCTATATTTTGTGATAATACTAGTACCATTTGTTCATCAAAAAATGATGTGCATCATTCTAGAGAAAATCATATAAAAATCAAGCATCATTTTATCTGTGATCATGCAGCTAAAGATGATATTGTATTAAAATTCATTAGAATTGAATTTCAACTTGCCGATAGTTTTACAAAACCTCTTTTAGAGGAAAGATTTTATTTACTAAGAAAAAAGATTATCATTGCTCAAAACTGTAATATAAATCTTTTATATTTCTCTAAAATGTTTTATTTATGTATGTTTAACTTTAGTATGTTGTAAGTATCATTGTTGCTTTTCATTAGAATCGCCGAACCATCTTTTCAGAAACATCGCTTCCCTTCTAAATTCATCCTTTCCATTAACCAAGGCAACCTTTCAATCCTTACAAGGCTTTGTTAAAAACACTCTTCTTTGTTTCTCTCTTTATTTTCATCTAAGCAAATCCTCCCACCATGGCAAAAAGAAATTCTTTTTCTTCCGGTGCAACTAGATGCAACAAAAGATTCAAAAACCCCGCAACCCTGAAGAACCTGTAGACCTGGAGTCATCCATTGACCTTGATTTTCTCAAATCAAATAATGAGAGTAGTGAATCTTCTGAAAATCTTTCCATTATCCATAAAAAAATTAAGAAAAGGCCCATGGAGCAGAACCCTCAAAAGATCTACATGCAAGAAAGGAAAGGTGGAACACATTGAATTCGGACTAGAGGACAATTGATCTTCTATAGCCCAAATGACAAAGAAATGTTTGAGTCCTACAAGTCAAAATCTGTGGCTTACGGACACTCTGTATGTCTTTCTCTTTTAAAAAATTGAATTGTGATGTGACTGCTATATAGGATTTCAACATCTTTCTTCTTTGTTTGATACTGTTGGAAACTTTGTTTATGAGGAGCCATTGAGGATGTTCTATGCAAATCTCGTTGTGAATGATAACAATGATCTAGAATCCATAGTTTTACGCACTTGAATTGTTTTAGACTCTTATAAGCTTAAAAAGCTTTTCTCTGCTAAGTATAGCGGGTTTGATGTCTTTGTGCAAAATTCTTTGAAAAAAGATTTTGAAGTCTCTTTTTAAGAAGCAAAAACATTTTTGTTTGAAAACCCTCATAAAAATGGTCATATGAATTCTGAAATGTTAACACCGTATTATGGCCCACATGATTGCCACTACTTTATTTTTCAAAATTGGACCTGTTAGCACTTTATCATCTAGGCATGTGTCTGCCCATTTGTTATCTTGTTAATATAAACGAATGGACTGGTTTGTGTGGATTTGCCAATACATGCTTGAAATTATTAGGGTCATATATTCTTTTTCTTCATGTTTACTATATGGTCATCTTATCTCACACGTTCCCGAAGTTGTGAAAGTAGACTTGGAACCTTTCACACCCAAGCATATTACCATAACTTATGATGAAATAGCTTTCTCAATGATGGGTATCACCTTGGGTGATGATGGATGGGTTGAGCGTGCATAAGTAGAAAGTGTTTCAGTGCCAGTCAAAGCTCAAACTGGACAACCTGAATCTCAGTCGATTGCCTTTCAAATATTTAGCGGATTCAACAATATCTAGATAGGGTAAAACTACTTATTGTTGAGATAAAGGAACATGTAGACAAGATTATGGAAGTTACTAAAGAGACAAGTACAGATGTGGTCAAGCTTAATATGAATATAGGAGCCACACAGAGGCAAAGAACCATGGCATTTAATTCCATGTGTGAAAAGACAGATAAGCATGTCAAAGATGTCAAAATTTCCTATGACTCCTTCTATACAAAAGTGATCAACACCCTCAAGTATTTTCTGCATAGAAGCTAATGCGTACTTGTGTGATGATGTTGTTAAAGACATTTTTTCTCTTTCTGTTTTGCTCTTGCTTGCTTTTAAAATTTATTTTTGCTTTGGTCTGTACAAACTATGCGTCTGCTGAAGCCATTACTTTTGTTGTCCTACCTAGTATGTTATTATGTATATTATGTCATATATTACTCATCTTTTTTGTCTTTTTACTGATTGATTGATGTCAAAAAAGGAGAACAGTAGAGAAGTAAAACATCAACTCAGGGGGAGACAACATCAATTCAAGGGGAGCAAATAAGTACAAACATAGTGGAACAAACATACCAACAAGGGAAGTCTACATGGCTTATATATTCATATGTAATGATCCAGTTGGTCATTTTTGGAATTTATTCCCCAATCTCCTATTAATTACTTTCCCCATGTCTATTTCTACTATTTTGATTTGTCGGGATGTTTGGTTTTGAGTTTCAGAGAGTTTTTGGATACTTAGTCCCTAAATGAGAGTTTAAGTGTTAGAAAATGGTCCATAGTAAGAACATTATGAAGACGACCTCAGAACAAAAATTCGATGGTTCTGTTAGCTTCTTTAGGTGATTTTGGATTTGGGAGCATGTTTGGAATGTGTTTTGGAGGCCTGTAGCTAATTTAGGCTTGAATTGACGAATGTTGGAATTTTGAAATTTTTGGTTCGATAGTGAGATTTTGATCCGAGAGTCAAAACGAAATTTTGGAAGTTATACTAGATCTGTCATGTCATTTGGGAAGCTGGTGCTGGAACCATAGCCTGAGAGCTCTGTGAGGCCTACTGTGGCTGAGGGGTCTGCGAAGGTGCACCCCTCTTAAGTTTGCGGCAATCTCTTACCATGTGGCATGTCTTACCACACTTATAA
The DNA here is from genome assembly GCA_032618575.1 of Nicotiana noctiflora. Lineage (NCBI taxonomy): Eukaryota > Viridiplantae > Streptophyta > Magnoliopsida > Solanales > Solanaceae > Nicotiana > Nicotiana noctiflora. The sequence continues at coordinate 78,381 of JASVEL010003930.1, forward strand.
AAAGCCCCGGAGGATGTGGCGGCTATGACTGGCTCGGGCCAGGTGTACTGCGTATTGAGTGGAGGGGCGCCTTAGGTCACACTCCCAATAGAGTTATTTCTTTCCTTAAAGCTCAGCGTATGGTTGAGAAAGGTTGTGATATGTACTTTGCTTATGTGAGAGATGACATTATGGATACTACTTCTGTTGATTCAGTCCTAGTAGTACGAGATATCCCCAATATGTTTCCAGCTTATCTTCCAAGCATGCCACTTGATATGGACATTGATTTTGGCATTGATATGTTGCCGGGCTCTCAGCCTATCTCTATCCCTCCGTACCGTATGGCTCCTCCTGAGTAGAAAGAGATGAAGGAGCAATTGCAAGAATTACTTGATAAGGTTTTTATTTGGCCCAATGTATCGCCTTGAGGTGCTCCTATGTTATTTGTGAAGAAGAAGGATGTTTCTATGCATATGTGTATTGATTACCGCCAGCTGAACAAGATTACAGTGAAGAACTATTATCATTTGCCTCGTATTGGTGATCTGTTTGACCAGCTTCAGGGTGCACAAGTGTTTTCTAAGATTGATTTGCACTCAGGTTACCATCAGTTGTAGAATTGCAAGCTAGATATCTTGAAGACTGCCTTCAAGACTCGATGTGGTCATTACGATTTCCTTGTTATGTCATTTGGGCTGACCAATCCCCCAACAGCCTTCATACATTTGATTCACAGTGTATTCCATCCATACCTTAACTCATTTTTATTATCTTTATGTGACGACCCAAAGGGTCATCACTTATTTTATTAATCATTTCGAGCTTCCGAGGCCTTGAAAACCTCATTCTATGTTGCCTCGATTTACGTGCACGATCCGAGCATGTAGCCGGAAAGATTTTGTGATAGAAAATATGAATTCTATGAGAAATTTGGATAAAAATGATATTATTATTGATATGGTTGACTTCGGTCAACATTTTTGGTAAACGGATCCGGACCCGAGATTGGATGGTCCCGGGAGGTCCGTAGAAAAATATGGGACTTGGACATGCGTCCGGAGTCGAATTCCGAGGCCTAGAGCCCAAGTTATGAATTTTTATGTGAAATTGTTTTTGATGTAATTATTAAAGGAAATAAATTAATTGACCTTGGTATCGGGCTCGTATTTTGGTTCCGACGCCCGGTACAAGTCTTAAATATTATATATGTGATTTCTGTAAAGTTTGGTGACATTCGGATGTCGTTTGAGATGTTTTGGACCTTGAGTTCCAAGTTAAGAAGTTTTGAAAAAAATCAAAAGTATGAAAATCATGAGTTTAAGGCTTGATTTGATTAAAACGAAGTGATATTGGCGATGTGATCGCACGAATAAGTCCATAATGTGTTTTTGAGGTTATGTACATGTTTGGTTTGGAGCCCGGGGGGCTCGGGTAAAGATTTGATAGGCCGTTGGATGAAATTCTGAATTTTTGAACTGCTGGTTTTTCACCCAGTTGTTGGCTTCGCAATTGCGAAGAATTTCTCGCAATTGCGAAGGGGACAGTGTAAGGCAAGGCTCGCAAATGCGAACCTTTATCGCAAATGCGAAACACCCTTTGACCCAGCCTTGTTCGCAAATGCGAACAATTGTTCGCATTTGCGAAGGTCCCCAGTGCCCGCCTATGTTCGCAAATGCGAACACAAGTTCGCAAATGCGAACATTACCCATACTGCCTTGGTTCGCAAATGCGAACCATTGTTCGCAAATGCGAACACTGCCCTATACAGCCTATGTTCGCAAATGCGAACATTAGTTCGCAAATGCGAACACTCCTTTTGCCTGCCAGTGTTCGCAAATGCGAACAAATGTTCGCAAATGCGAACTTCCCAGCCTTAGCTAGTTGGTCGGTGTTCGCAATTGCGAACCCATGTTCGCAAATGCGAACACAGAGACCCGAAAAACACGAATTTCAGTCATTTCTTCACTTTTTACAAAACCAAAACACCCATTTGCGATTCTTCAAGGATTTCTTCTTCATCAAAACGATTGTAAGTCACTTTTTACTTAATTCTTTCAATTCCTAACATCATTAAACATGTTTTTCATAAGAAATCAAAGATTTTCATGGTAGAATTCTTGTTTTTGTTAGAAAATAGGGTTTTTCATAAATTGGGGAATTGGACCTCGAATTGAGGTCCGATTTTGAAACAAATCATATACATGAACTCGTGGGGGGATGGGTAACCGGATTTTGGTCCTAACCCCGAGTTCCGACCATGTGGGCCCGGGGTTGAAATTCACTATTTCGGGCGGAATGTTGTAAAAGTTGTATTTGGTCTTAAGAATTAGTTTGTTGAGTAGAATTGATGATATTAAATCAATTGTGTATAGATACGGTTGGATTGGAGCCAAATTGAAAGAAAAGACATTTCCACGGATTGAATTGTTCATAAGCATTCGAGGTAAGTGTTTGTTCTATCCTAGCTTGAGGGAATAGGATTATGTGTTATGTGTTATGTGATCGAGTGCGGTGTATGGGCTGTGGTGACGAGCATCCATACACTCTGGCGTCTAGTATGACCGTGAGTCATTGAAAAATGATTATTTTGAGATATATTACAGATAAATTGTTATTGTTTTCCCTTGTTGGGACTTGTTGTGAAGATAATTATTGATTGCCCTTGATGGGACGGTTTATGAATTACTGTTTCTTTCTTTGCCCTTAACTGTGATTGTTATTTGGGTGAGGAAGAGTGACAATGCACGAAGGGTGATGCCGTGCCATGTTTATTTATTTATGCACGAAGGTTAATGCCGTGCCATGTTTATTTATTGATTATGCACGAAGGAGCATGCCGTGCCCCGTTATTGAACCATGTACGAAGGATCATGCCGTACTATGGATGTGAGGATGAGAGTAAAAGCACGAAGGGTGATGCCGTGTACTTTATTTATTTATTTGGTGAGAATGAGAGTAAAAGCACGAAGGGTGATGCCGTGCAACTGCTTGCTATTTCTTGAATTGATATTACTTGTGTTTACATTATACTTTGTTTTTCCTTGGGAATTTATTAACTGTGGTTAATTGTTGAATTCTTTAAGATATTCCTTATTGTGTTTATACTTGATTATTTCTTGTTATTTTGTGGTACACATATACATATTGAATTGCATAGGTTTATGTGAGTGTCTGGTCCTAGGCTTGTCACTACTTCGCCGGGATAGGCCAGGCACTTACCAGCACATGGGGTCGGTTGTGCTGATATTACACTTCTGTGCGTTTTTGCACAGGTCCAGGTTACGATCAGGAGCAAGAGCAGCAGTAAATCGATTGCGTGGGAGTTGATCATATTTGAGACCGAGGTAGCTTGTAGAAGTCCGCAGGCCCGGCGTCTCTCTCTTTATTATGTTATTAGCTGTAGTCTCTTTGTTCCGAGACAAACAAAATTATGTTATATTTCCTTCAGACTTTTATGTGTAGTATTCCATAGTGGTTCGCGAGTTGGTGACTCCACGTCTTGGGTAGAGGATTTCAGTATGATTTTCACCTTGTGATTTGTTATTTCCATTTCGATAAAGTATTCCGCATTTATTTAATTGAAATTGTGTTAAAAACAGGATAGTATGAATACAGTGGCTTGCCTAGCTACCACGAGTAGGCGCCATCACGATCCCGATGTTGGGGGAAAATCCGGGTCGTGACAAGTTGGTATCAGAGCTCTAGGTTACATAGGTCTCACCACTTACGAACAAGCTTAGTAGAGTTTGAGAGGTAGGTACGGAGACGTCTGTACTTGTCCTCCAAAGTCTATCGAGTTAGGAGAGAGTCTCTCATTTGTTCTTTCTTGTCGTGCGACTTGTTCCTCAATTACCGATTGAATTTCTATTCTGTCCTTTCGCGGATGGTGAGGACACGCACTTCTTCGTCCGCTGACCAGCAGCCCGAGCCCCGGGCAGCTCCGGGGGGGCGGGGGCCAAGGCCGTATCGGAGGCCGTGGTAGGGGTAGAGCTCAGCCCCGGCAGCTACTCCGGAGGTGGAGCCTCATATTGAGATTGACGAGGAGGTTCCGGTTCCGGCAGCTCCAGTGGGCCCAGCTCAGGTCCCCGGAGAGGCTTTAATTACCCCGGATCTCCGGGATGCTTTGGTCATAATAGCGGGATTCATGGACGGTATTGCTAGAGCGGGTTTATTATCGGTTGCCCCGACCACTTCTCGGCCGGAGGAGGGGCCCGGACTCCTATCGCTCATACTCGGAGCCGGTAGCTCCTCGACCTCGAGCACCGGCGATCCAGCCACTGTGGCCACTCGGTCGGGTACCACAACTCATGCCGGTGATGGAGCGGCCATGACTTCCGATTCGTTATGGAGGCTTGATCGGTTCTCCAAGCTATGTACCACTACATTCAGTGGAGCCGCATCAGAGGATCCTCAGGACTTTTTATTCAGTTGCCATGAGATTCTCAAGACTATGGGAATCGTGGAGACAAACGGAGTTGACTTCTGTACCTTCAGACTTGCAGGATCCGCCAAGACTTGGAGGAGAGATTATTGCTTGACTCGACCAGCAGGGTCCCCAGCTTTATCATGGGACCAGTTTGCGGAACTATTTATGGAGAAGTTTCTCCTTGCTACTCAGAGGGATGTACTTCGGAGGCAGTTTGAGCGCCTCCATCAGGGCACTATGACAGTTACACAGTATGAGACGAGATTTATCGACTTGGCTCGTCATGCAGTGGTGATACTTCCCACGGAGCGGGAGAGGGTCCGCAGATTTATAGATGGGCTTAATCAGCCGATTAGACTCCAGATGGCTATGGGCGTGGGGAGTGACATATCATTTCAGGAGGCAGCCAATGCAGCACGCAGAGTTGAGATGGCTCTTGCTAGGGGAGGCGGTTATTCTTCGGATAAGAGGCCTCGTCATTCAGGTAGGTTTGGTGGTTCTTCCTCTGGTGGCAGAGAATCCTTTGATAGAGGCCAGTCCTCCCGGCCTTTTCATTCCGCCCTTCAGGCTTCACAAGGTGGATCAGGTGATCGCGGTTTTCGTGGGCATTATTCGGACCAGCCTCCTATTAATGCTCAGCCTCTTCAGAGTGTTCGTGGAGGCCATTCGAGTCGTCAGGGCCAGCAGCCCTATCAGTCTAAGAGTTGCTACGGTTGTGGTGACCCAGGTCATTTTATCAGGAATTGCCCTATAGCAGCGGGCAACTCTCAGCAGCGAGGTCCTCGTCCTATGATTCAGGCCCCAGCTGACCCTCAGCCTGCCCAGCCAGCCAGAGGCGGGGGTAGAGATTATAGAGGTGGAGGTCGAGACCGTAGAGGTGGAGACCGTCCGGCGAGAGGTAGAGGTCAGCCAGTTGATGGTCGTCCTAGAGACGCAGCTCAGAGGGGAGGTGCAGATCCCCGATTCTATGCTTTACCAGCCAGGCCAGAGGCAGAGGCATCGGATGCTGTGATTATAGGTACTATTCTTGTGTGTGGCAGAGGTTCTTCAGTATTATTTGACCCCTGGATCTACATATTCATATGTGTCTTCCTACTTCGCACCGTATTTGGCCGTGCCCGGCTATGCTCTGGATATTCCAGTTTATGTGGCTACACCAGTAGGTGACTCCATTGTAGTCGATCGGGTGCATCGTTCGTGGGTAGTTATATTTGGGGGTCTTGAGACCCGTGTTGATCTGTTGCTTTTGGGTATGGTAGATTTTGATGTCATATTGGGGATGGACTGGTTGTCCCCATACCATGCTATTCTTGATTGTCATGCTAAGACTGTCACCTTAGCCTTTCCAGAATCACCCCGATTAGAGTGGAAGGGTACCTCAAGCCACTCCGTTCGCACTGTTATTTCTTATGTTAAGGCTCGACGCATGGTCGAGAAGGGGTGTCTAGCTTATCTGGCTTATGTTCGTGATTCCAGCGCAGAAGTTCCTTCAATTGAGTCGGTCCCTATTGCACGGGAGTTTCCGGAGGTTTTTCCTTCAGACCTGCCGGGCATGCCACCCGACAGGGATATTGATTTCTGTATTGATCTGGCACCGGGTACTCAGCCCATCTCTATTCCACCCTATCGTATGGCCCCGCCGGAACTAAAAGAGTTGAAAGATCGGTTGCAGGACCTTCTGAGAAGGGTTTTATCAAGCCCAGTGTTTCCCCCTGGGGAGCACCTGTATTATTTGTAAAGAAGAAGGATGGCTCGATGCGGATGTGTATTGATTACCGGCAGTTAAACAAGGTGACTATCAAAAATAAATATCCACTGCCAAGGATTGATGATTTGTTTGACCAACTCCAGGGAGCGAGGGTATTCTCTAAGATAGACTTGAGGTCAGGCTACCATCAGCTGAAGATCAGGGCGGCTGACATTCCTAAGACAGCCTTTAGCTCTAGATATGGGCATTATGAGTTCTTGGTCATTTCCTTCGGGTTGACCAATGCCCCAGCAACATTCATGGAGTTGATGAATCGAGTATTCAGGCCTTACTTAGATCTGTTCGTGATAGTCTTCATAGATGACATCCCGGTGTACTCCCGCAGCCAGGAAGAGCACGAGCAACACCTCAGAGTGGTTCTTCAGACTCTGAAAGATAACTAGCTATATGCCAAATTTTCTAAATGTGAGTTCTGGCTGAGTTCGGTAGCATTTCTGGGTCACATTGTATCAGTGGAAGGTATTCAGGTAGACCCAAAGAAGATTGAGGCAGTCCAGAATTGGCCTCGACCAGCTTCAGTGACCGAGATCCGGAGTTTCTTGGGATTAGCAGGTTACTACCGTCGATTTGTAGAGGGGTTTTCTTCTATTGCAGCCCCGATGACCAGGTTGACCCAGAAGGGTGTCCAGTTTCAGTGGTCAGAGGAGTGTGAGGCGAGCTTTCAGAAGCTCAAGACAGCCTTGACCACCGCACCAGTGTTGGTACTACCTACAGGTACAGGGCCTTATACAGTTTATTGTGACGCATCTCGTACAGGGCTTGGAGCGGTATTGATGCAGGATGGTAAGGTTATCGCTTATGCTTCGAGGCAGTTAAAGATACATGAGAAGAATTATCCGGTTCATGATCTTGAGTTAGCAGCAGTGGTTCATGCCTTAAAGATCTGGAGGCATTATCTATATGGTGTGACATGTGAGGTGTACACCGATCACAAAAGCCTACAGTACTTGTTCAAGCAGAAGGAGTTGAATCTACGACAGCGGAGATGGTTAGAGTTGCTAAAAGACTATGATGTTACTATCTTATATCACCCCGGTAAGGCCAATGTGGTGGCCGATGCTTTGAGTAGAAAGTATGCCAGCATGGGTAGTCTTGCATACATTCCGGTCGGTCAGAGACCATTAGCTCTAGATGTCCAGGCCTTAGCCAACCGGTTCGTGAGATTAGACATTTCTGAGCCTAGCAGGGTGTTAGCCCGCACGGTCGCTCGTTCTTCTTTATTAGAGCGTATCCGTGAGAGGCAATTTGATGATCCTCATTTGCGTGAGTTGAGAGATACAGTACAGCGGGGAGGTGCCACACAGGTAAGTCTAGATGATGATGGGGTATTGAAATTGCAGGGTCGAGTTTGTGTGCCCAATGTCGAAGGGATTCGAGAGTTGATCTTAGCGAAGGCCCACAGTTCGCGGTATTCTATTCACCCAGGCGCCGCGAAGATGTACCAGGACTTACGACAACATTATTGGTGGCGTAGAATGAAGAAAGATATCGTTGCGTATGTCGCTCGGTGTCTAAATTGTCAGAGCAGGTGAAATATGAGCACCAGAGACCTGGTGGTGTGTTCCGGAGGATTGAAATTCCCGAGTGGAAATGGGAGCGGATCACTATGGACTTCGTTACTGGACATCCTTTGACTCGGAGGAAATTTGATGATATTTGGGTCATTGTTGATAGGCTGACCAAATCAGCACACTTTATTCCAGGATCTGTCTCCTACTCGTCGGAGAGGTTAGCGGAGGTTTACATTAGGGAGATTGTTCGTCTCCATGGGGTGCCGATATCTATTATCTCCGATCGGGGTACGCAGTTTACCTCGCGGTTCTAGAGAGCGGTCCAGCGGGAGTTAGGCACCCGGGTTCGAGTTGAGTACGGCATTTCATCCTCGGACGGATGGCCGGTCCGAGAGGACTATTCGGATTCTCGAGGACATGCTTCGAGCCCGTGTTATTGATTTCGGAGGCTCGTGGGATCGGTTTCTACCATTAGCAGAGTTCGCCTACAATAACGGTTACCAATCTAGCATCCGGATGGCTCCGTATGAGGCGTTGTATGGTAGGCGATGTCGATCACCGGTCGGATGGTTTGAACCGGGAGAGGCTCGGTTGTTGGGTACAGACTTAGTTCAGGAGGCCTTGGATAAGGTCAAGACTATTCAGGACAGATTGCGTTCAGCTCAGTCCAGGCAGAAGACTTACGCGGATCGTAAGGTTCGAAATGTAGATTTCATGGCTGGTGAACGAGTATTGCTCCGAGTGTCGCCTATGAAGGGCGTGATGAGGTTCGGGAAGAAGGGCAAGCTCAGCCCTAGGTATATTGGTCCATTTGAGATTCTAGACAGAGTGGGAGGGGTGGCTTACAGATTAGCTTTGCCGCCTAGCTTATCAGCCGTGCACCCCGTTTTTCACGTATCTATGCTTCGGAGATACCACGGCGATCCCACACATGTGTTAGACTTCAGTACGGTCTAATTGGACAATGATCTATCTTACGAGGAGGAACCGGTAGCCATTCTAGACCGGCAGGTTCGACAGTTGAGGTCGAAGAGTTATCCTTCTGTACGTGTTCAGTGGAGAGGTCAGCCTCCTGAGGCATCGACCTGGGAGTCCGAGTCTGATATGCGGAGCCGCTACCCACATTTGTTTCCTGACTCAGGTACTTCTTTCTTTTGTCCGTTCGAGGACGAACGGTTGTTTTAGAGGTGGAGATTGTGACGACCCAAAGGGTCATCACTTATTTTATTAATCATTTCGAGCTTCCGAGGCCTTGAAAACCTCATTCTATGTTGCCTCGATTTACGTGCACGATCCGAGCATGTAGCCGGAAAGATTTTGTGATAGAAAATATGAATTCTATGAGAAATTTGGATAAAAATGATATTAATATTGATATGGTTGACTTCGGTCAACATTTTTGGTAAATGGATCCGGACCCGAGATTGGATGGTCCCGGAGGTCCGTAGAAAAATATGGGACTTGGACATGCGTCCGGAGTCGAATTCCGAGGCCTAGAGCCCAAGTTATGAATTTTTATGTGAAATTGTTTTTGATGTAATTATTAAAGGAAATAAATTAATTGACCTTGGTATCGGGCTCGTATTTTGGTTCCGACGCCCGATACAAGTCTTAAATATTATATATGTGATTTCTGTAAAGTTTGGTGACATTCGGATGTCGTTTGAGATGTTTTGGACCTTGAGTTCCAAGTTAAGAAGTTTTGAAAAAAATCAAAAGTATGAAAATCATGAGTTTAAGGCTTGATTTGATTAAAACGAAGTGATATTGGCGATGTGATCGCACGAACAAGTCCATAATGTGTTTTTGAGGTTATGTACATGTTTGGTTTGGAGCCCGGGGGCTCGGGTAAAGATTTGATAGGCCGTTGGATGAAATTCTGAATTTTTGAGCTGCTGGTTTTTCACCCAGCTGTTGGCTTCGCAATTGCGAAGAATTTCTCGCAATTGCGAAGGGCACAGTGTAAGGCAAGGCTCGCAAATGCGAACCTTTATCGCAAATGCGAAGCACCCTTTGACCCAGCCTTGTTCGTAAATGCGAACAATTGTTCGCATTTGCGAAGGTCCCCAGTGCCCGCCTATGTTCGCAAATGCGAACACAAGTTCGCAAATGCGAACATTCCCCATACTGCCTTGGTTCGCAAATGCGAACCATTGTTCGCAAATGCGAACACTGCCTTATACAGCATTTGTTCGCAAATGCGAACCATTGTTCGCAAATGCGAACACTGCTCTATACAGCCTATGTTCGCAAATGCGAACAAATGTTCGCAAATGCGAACTTCCCATTCTTAGCTTATTTTTCAAACTCCAGAAATTGGTCGGGGTTCGCAATTGCGAACCCATGTTCGCAAATGCGAACATAGAGACCTGAAAAACACGAATTTCAGTCATTTCTTCACTTTTTACAAAACCAAAACACCCATTTTCGATTCTTCAAGGATTTCTTCTTCATCAAAACGATTGTAAGTCACTTTTTACTTAATTCTTTCAATTCCTAACATCATTAAACATGTTTTTCATAAGAAATCAAAGATTTTCATGGTAGAATTCTTGTTTTTGTTAGAAAATAGAGTTTTTCATAAATTGGGGAATTGGACCTCGAATTGAGGTCCGATTTTGAAACAAATCATATACATGAACTCGTGGGGGATGGGTAACCGGATTTTGGTCCTAACCCCGAGTTCCGACCATGTGGGCCCGGGGTTGAAATTCACTATTTCGGGCAGAATGTTGTAAAAGTTGTATTTGGTCTTAAGAATTAGTTTGTTGAGTAGAATTGATGATATTAAATCAATTGTGTATAGATACGGTTGGATTGGAGCCAAATTGAAAGAAAAGACATTTCCACGGATTGAATTGTTCATAAGCATTCGAGGTAAGTGTTTGTTCTATCCTAGCTTGAGGGAATAGGATTATGTGTTATGTGTTATGTGATCGAGTGCAGTGTATGGGCTGTGGTGACGAGCATCCATACATTGGCGTCTAGTATGACCGTGAGTCATTGAGAAATGATTATTTTGAGATATATTACAGATGAATTGTTATTGTTTTCCCTTGTTGGGACTTGTTGTGAAGATAATTATTGATTGCCATTGATGGGACGGTTTATGAATTACTGTTTCTTTCTTTGCCCTTAACCGTGATTGTTATTTGGGTGAGGAAGAGTGATAATGCACGAAGGGTGATGCCGTGCCATGTTTATTTATTTATGCACGAAGGTTAATGCCGTGCCATGTTTATTTATTGATTATGCACGAAGGATCATGCCGTGCCCCGTTATTGAACCATGTACGAAGGATCATGCCGTACTATGGATGTGAGGATGAGAGTAAAAGCACGAAGGGTGATGCCGTGTACTTTATTTATTTATTTGGTGAGGATGAGAGTAAAAGCACGAAGGGTGATGCCGTGCAACTGCTTGCTATTTCTTGAATTGATATTACTTGTGTTTACATTATACTTTGTTTTTCCTTGTGAATTTATTAACTGTGGTTAATTGTTGAATTCTTTAAGATATTCCTTATTGTGTTTATACTTGATTATTTCTTGTTATTTTGTGGTACACATATACATATTGAATTGCATAGGTTTATGTGAGTGTCTGGTCCTAGGCTTGTCACTACTTCGCCGGGATAGGCCAGGCACTTACCAGCACATGGGGTCGGTTGTGCTGATATTACACTTCTATGCGTTTTTGCACACGTCCAGGTTACGATCAGGAGCAACAGCAGCAGTAAATCGATTGCGTGGGAGTTGATCATATTTGAGACCGAGGTAGCTTGCAGACGTCCGCAGGCCCGGCGTCTCTCTCTTTATTTATGTTATTAGCTGTGGTCTCATTGTTCCGAGACAAACAGAATTATGTTATATTTCCTTCAGACTTTTATGTGTAGTATTCCATAGTAATTTGTGAGTTGGTGACTCCACGTCTTGGGTAGAGGAATTCAGTATGATTTTCACTTTGTATTTTAGTTGTTTCTATTTCGATAAAGTATTCCGTATTTATTTAATTAAAACTGTGTTAAAAATAGGATAGTATGAATACAGTGGCTTGCCTAGCTACCACGAGTAGGCGCCATCACGATCCTGATGTTGGGGGAAAATCCGGGTCGTGACACTTTATTAATGATATTCTGATGTATTTCCGTAGTTGGGAAGATCACGAGTAGCACCTGAGGACAGTGCTTCAAACTCTAAGGGAAAAGAGGTTATATGCAAAGTTTTCAAAAGGTGACTTTTGGTTGGATTCCGTGGAATTCTTAGGTCATGTGGTGTCGAGTGATGCATTTATGTGGATCCGAAGAAGGTAGAGGCAGCGCAGAGTTGACCTATACCATCCTTAGCTATAGAGATTTGCAGTTTCCTTGACTTGGCGAGCTACTACCGTCGATTTGTGGAGGGGTTTTCATCGATTGCAGCCTATATAACAAGATTGACCCAAAAGGGTGCTCCTTTTCAGTGAACAGATGAGTGTGAGGCGAGCTTTTAGAAGCCCAAGACAGCTCTGACTACAACCCTAGTTTTGATATTGCCTACAGGTTTGAGGTCTTATACCGTCTATTGTGATGCCTCGAGAATTGACCTTAGAGCGGCATTGATGCAGGACGATAGGGTGATTGCCTACGCGTCCAAATAGTTGAAGATATATGAGAAGAATTACCCTGTACATAATCCTAAGTTAGCTACTATTTTTCATGCCTTAAACATCTAGCTTCATTACTTGCACGGTGTGCCTTGTGAGATATATACTGATCACCAGAGTTTGCAGCATTTGTTCAAGCAGAAGGACCTTAATTTGCCTCAGAAGAGATGGTTGGAGTTGTTTAAGGATTGTGACATTGCTATTCTGTATCACTCGGGCAAGATCAATATGGTTTCTCATGTCCTGAGCCGATGAGCGGAGAGTTTGGAATATTTACCAGCATCAGAGAGGCCTAGCTAGCCAATTTGTGAGATTGGATCTTTCGAAGCCTATCCAAGTTCTAGCTTGTGTGGTCTCTCGTTCTTCCTTGTTTGATCATATTAGGGAGTAATAGTATGGTGACCCTCATTTGCTTGTCCTTGAGGACAAGTGTTGCATGGCGATCCTCGAGATATGATGATTAGTGATGACAAAGTAATGAGGATGTAGGGTCAATTTTGTGTACCCAATGCCGATTGGTATAGGGAGTTGATTTTAGAGGAGGCCCACAGTTTGCGGTATTCCATTCATCTGGGTGTCGCAAAAATGTGCCGGGATTTTAGGCAACACTACTAGTGGAGGCAGATGAAGAATGATATAATTGGGTTTGTAGTTTAGTGCCTTAATTGTTAGCAGGTGAAGTATGAGCACCAAAGACCAGGTGGAATGCTTCAGAAGATAGAGATTCTAGAGTGGAAGTGTGAGCAGATCACTATGGACTTCGTATCTGGACTCATACGGACTTTGAAGAAATTTGATGTCGTTTGGGTTATTATTGATTGACTGACCAAGTCCCCTTATTTTATCCTTGTGTGCATTACTTATTCTTCAGAGAGGTTGGCAGAGATTTATATTTGGGAGTTTTTCCGTCTGCATGGTATTCTAGTTTCCATTATTTGAGACAAAGGTACTCAGTTCACATCGTGGTTCTGGAGAGTCGTACAAGAGGAGTTGGGTACTTGAGTG